>JARLTB010000197.1:1187500-1395000 GCA_030141615.1 Unio pictorum
GAATAAAGGGGTTTACAATGACGTAACCTTATTTGACATAATATGGCACCAAGTGATTTGCTAAGCAGAGATAACCAGATTTGTATTCTTTATTATGTCAGAATTCCAAATCAAGAACTTTCATTCATTTTGTAATATTATCTTCGATAAGTTATGCCTTAAAACGATTTTAGCCCAATTGTTCTAGTAATTTGTATGTATAAATATACATATAATATTTAAGGTGTGATCCTTTCCGTATTCCTTGTAGAAGCAAATAGCAGTGTTGAATGACTGACAATATTGACGAACAATGAATGGCTGAGAACGCTGACGAACGTTGACTGACTGAGAACGTTGACGAACATTGAGTTACTTAAACCCTTGATGAACGTTAAGTAACTGAAAACCTTGAGGAACGTTGATTGACTGAGACCGTTGATGAAGGATGAGTGACTGAGAACACTGAATGTGATTAGGCAATTTCTCAGTGTGAAATAGTTTAGCGATACTCAAATTTTCAAATGGAAGGTGACCTTGAATATTATTTCAAAATTTGTTGTAGCGGCAAAGTTAAAAGGTGCGTTTGACGCAATATGTCAGTAGAAATAAACGTTAAAATTAAATATGAACACTAACTTCACACACTGTTACACATATATTGTGGTTCAGTCTATCCAGGTCTTCCGTGCAAAGAAACAATACACGCGGTTGAGTGCGGGAGGAGGGAAGTGTATGGTGCGATATTATTTGATATTATTATCAATATGTGTCGTGTCGTTACTATGGTAATGCAGTGAGGTGTAAAATCTCTGTGGTTACATTAGTCGGTCATGCCGGGTCTGGTATTGTACACTAATATATCAATATACTCGATTAATTGCTGTTTATCTGTCATCGTGTGAACCGCTGACCGATTGTATTGCAAAACATAGGTGCATCGCCATGATATTTCTTAGGTTTCGACTGTCTGTCCGTTTTTACTGAAAGAATATCACAAGTGAATATTTCCATATTTTCCCAGATTGTAATAGCCCGCTACAATCCTGCCATCGTTTGACGAATGTTTAATTTCCACTTCTTTAAGAAATTGAGGCTGCAAGATGATTATCTACAGATCTGTGAGTAAACTCACTTCCGGATCACCACTCACATTTTACAAAGTGACCCTCAATACCTCGGATAGCATTTGACTCGTAATCACCCCAGGTCAGCTACCTTTGTTGGTCCTTGGGAAAAGCACCAAACTCTCATTTCCATAGCATCTCATAGAAATTAGTGTGTGAAAAGTGCCGTTAAAAAATATAATAAAAAATAAAACACATTTTTAAAAGTATTACACAGTTAAAGAAATATAGTTCTCATTCTTAACAATAACAACAACAAAAACAACAACAAACAATGGGCAGAAAGGTAGAAATGGTGCCAAGAATTGAGGCACCTGTTCTATTTAATCAATTAGCTTCAGGTATTTTCCCGCCCTCAGCCCATTGAAAATGATGCATTAATATAAAAAGTAGATCGGTTATTCAGAATTGGAAAGAAATTGTAATATAACAATGAAATAGTTGATTATGGGGGAGATCTGAACGTTTGGCTTATCTCTGTTAATGTAATCGTAACATCGCCTAAAAGTCAGTGTAGTTCTTTATATACAGCCAGCCTTCACTAAAGTACCAAGCGACACATTGCGCACACACGTGACCAGGTCTGTCAAAAGCGTCAAGACAATTAAAATACCTGAGATATTTTTTACTGGTTACATTAATAAAATTATGCCGTAATTAAAAGTTATGTTTAGCTTCAGCGTGGGAGGTGGAATTCAGTTGAAAGTTTTTAAGAAAAATAGCAACATTCAACTAATGGATATTATTTAAGAGAGACATATTTCCTGAATAATTAGCCGTACAGAGCACAGGAAGACAACTTTTCCTTCATAATTTCACAGAAGATATAGCTTTCCTGGACATAAATGACAAGCATGGCACATTTATTGGTTGCGATGTCAACATGCCGTTTCGAAAATGAAAACAATTACGAAGAAGTGTCAATTTTTCACTTTTCTGGTAAAATGTTGAGCGGAAACGGTAAAGTGTTAAGAGCTTAATCGTGTAAAGGAACATAGTGTGTATTTTAAAAGAAGAATATTAAACTTTACGCACTTGTTACACTCGCTTAAAATGGCTCAGAACTGATGTTACAGTTGATAAATGTGATCCGTTGAGACAGACGATGCAGACTCGTGTTGGGAACGATTCCACTGTGGCCCCACATTCAGGGAGGGGAATGTTTGAGCCTTTCAGGTCCGAGAAACGCTGCTACTGTAATTTGTTTTTTATAATTTAAATTTTAATGTTTTGGGGTTATGGATTATAATTATTTATTTCAGCCCTACCTTCATCTCCCAGAAGTTTGATTATTTCCACCCTAGGTGTTTTTATTGACCACAAAGCCCCTTATCCAAGGTACCCAATCTGAATATCCTCGGCCTTTATCGTGAAGTAGAGAAAAACCTTGGCTAAAATTCGCTGCCATTGGTAACTATATTCGGAATAACATTTGTGACCACGGCAGAATCAATCTGAACGTCTTCAGTCTTTTCATCCCATGCAAGAAAAGATCCTAATGTAAATAATGTCCATTTTGAACCACCCTAAAGCCCATGGATGTTATTACATGAATGATGTCACAATGATCAGATATCTGTCATCGCCAACAGTTACTGTACGTAATATTTTCAGGTTATTGAAACCGAATAACGTCCTCGATTTTTTATATTAAACTTTTCATGAATAACATTAAAAACTAAAAGTGCATATCTTTCATTTATTGATGAGGCGTTCTTGCTTTTGTTTTCAACATCTGTCTTTGTATATGATATTGTTTTAGCACATCTTGGTGGAAATTCAAACGCCAAAAATACACCAATTCGAGAAATATCACTACAATTACCCATGGGTTTCATGTAGAAAGATGAAGTTAATCCACTCACATCAGAAAGAGAGGATATTGTTCCAACAAGCACAATATGGAAACAATCCGACATTCCATGGCCTTTTACATCGCCTTTTACATCGCATGCTATGCAAACGGTTTAGACTGCCATTTAGCTCATGGATATTAATGCGTCATAATAACTTCATGATATCACAGTGACAAGATGACGTGACACTCCTAACAGCATCTTAGGCAATTATTTCAGGTTATTGAAAGGAAATGATTTATTCCGTTATTTTCATACGAAGTTGCAAGAATAATATTAACAAATTAAATGTGCAGGTATTTCACTGACTGTTGAAACATCTTTAAGTGTTTTTGATCACTTATAATTTTTAAAAAATCTCTTATTCTCACATATAACCAGATATTAGTCGCCAAAAACTTACTGATTTCAAAAGTACTGGTGTGATTACCCACGAGTCAGTTTCATATAGTCGAACTTATCGGAAATAGGTGAAGATGTTCCGGATGAATATTGCCAAGGAAGGAGACGAAATCACAATCGGAACATTGTCAGCCTTTTCGGTCGCAACATAAGCGTTGCAAACTGCGAGGACGAATCACCAAACCCCATTTATGCCTAAACCTCGAACCATATCCGACATTATTTCTCGACTTGACAGAAATATCAGATATATTCATTGTCGCGCCATTGAGAACAATATTCAGTATATCATTTATCTAGTATTTATGGATACTAATATGTAACGTTGACATATCTTATACTTGTAACACAAAGTGGCCCACAAGTTATTAGGCTATATAGAACAGGATTTTAAGTGGTAGAACGTATTGACGATAATGCGTTAAAAACAGTAAAAACGTGCTTATAGAGTATATGTTTGGTATCTAATAGAAATAGAAATGTAACATTGGCTGTTTCTTGTGATCTATGTCTTTCTTAACAAACATGTATGTTAACTAACCTTGTGACCAATGGGAAACATTTACCAGATTTATTTTGTTATGCCATGTTTGGGGCGTTACACAAAGTTTCATTGACCTTGACCCACTTGAAAACGCGCAAGAGTCTGGTTGAACGAAATACGTATAATAATTATTTGTTTTATCCACTACGTGCAACAGATTCAGACAACAATATAACACAATTGTACAGCGTATACCTAATAGTCTAATGATCCGAAGACAGGATATTCGCTTCAATTATTGCTATTTTTAGCAAATTAAACCAGCTTATTTTTATTGAATGGTTTTCCCTGTTTATTGCGACAAGACACAAATATGTTAATAATAATGTAGAAAGATATATAAATATGCGATACATTTTTAGAATTTACAACGTAAAATATCTTGTTTTTTCTGTGTAAAAAAGATTATCAAATGGATTAGAAACATATGAAAATTATAAAATAAACTATTGAAGTATCGTTGATTGTTAGTCTTTATTCACTCGTTAAAGATATTCATACCTGGGGGGGGGGGGGGTCAAAATAAACTTTAGAACTTGTGTGAATTTATCTGTTTATTTGTTCCTCCAGCAGATCTAATAATGACGTTAAACTAAACTTGTTTGTAATTTAATAAGAAAAATAAGAAATAAAGTTTACTGAAACGTAAATATTCATCCATATTGATATCTATCAATGTCGATGGACACTTACAAGAAAGAGACAGGTCTTTTCACGAGGGCAATAGAGTATAACTTGTCGTATATCGGGGGGGGGGGGGCACGTAGAGAGAATATATAGAAAGTCGGGGTTTCATAACCAAGATGAATACTTGCTTCTACTGCAGTAACAGGTAACAGACCCACCTTCTATGGACCAGCCTAATAATTTGAGACAGATGTCATATATTAGAACGTTCTTCTAACTTAACCGCGTGTAACTTGCATAAAGTAGCTTTTAAAATGACACTACCCTTGTACATCCATACCAATTCATTCTCTTGATTTCCATCCCCTATCATTTCAGAGGCATCTGCAGATATTGTAATCAATATTTAAATGACCAGGAAGGTGCAAGTGTACAAGGAAGAGAGTCATGTTGGTATAATAAACTTATTTCCATACATCACAAACTATATGCCTTCTGTACCTGTTATTTACACAATATTTGTGCCTCGTCAACTTGTTCAAGTTGTCTTTCATTTGTCTTTGTTCATTCCTGTTTGTCGGCGATAGAAATGTTAACCAAACATTTTTGCATGTCAACATATGATGTTCAATAAACTTGAAAAGAATATCGTTGATTCAGAATAGTGAAATGTCTTTCACAATTATGATACCCAGAGTCTCTTTTTACCTTCATGTGAAGCAGGACGAAGAAACTATTCAGAACAATCAATATATTGAGGGATTAATTTTTATGCAAATCATAGAAGTCCTTGCGGTATCTTGTCATGCTGTTGCGGACTGATGTATTTCCTATGCTTTGACATCAGTACTACGTATTACCTAGAAGACTTGTAAGCAACATCCACGTCAGTACCCATCACAAACGCAATGAATATCGCAACCCAACGTTAGAACGCCCATTAAAAGTGCGATGGATATGTATTCCTATTTTGCTTGATTATTAAAAGTTTGGTAAAAGTAATTCCGATTATGTTTGCTTGCTTTTCGAAATTTAATATTATTTTCTGGATGAGTACAGGTATATAGAGAACATATTATCGTTCAAGCTGTTAAAGAGTCATCAAGTCCCCTATCCTCTCATTATTTACTAACGTAGTCACGTATCTTCGCTTGTTTTCAGTAATGTTTGCAGATTTTATATTTAATTCAACAAGTACTTTGCTCTCTTATCAATACTGTGTGCATGTTTCTTTTGCAGAAAAAAAAGCTATTTTAAATCTAATACATCCAACATTCTTATTGTTTACATGTAAACCAATGTTAAAATCAACGTAGTCGTCTGAAAATGCTCAGATCGGCGTTAATCATGGCGATGAAAGCGTAGAATGCTGATTTTCTTATTTAAATGCTTTGGTGTTTTATGCATATATTGTGCATAGCTTGTATTCTGCAAAACGTGATGGAGCATTATTGATGCAAAACCTTTAATTAATATATATGGTTTAGTTTCAAACTTAAACATATCCAATAACCATTTCACTAATTATTCATCGGAATACAAGTTATGTCTAACTGTCGAACACTAATATTCAGCTTTATTTTACTCCAGCCTGATTGGCATTATGTTGACTTTAAGCAATTCGAAAATCATCAAGCAATGTTTATCCAGCGGTAATTTCATCTGTTAAAAAAATTCATTAAAAAATAGTACGTTTTATAGATTTTTTTTGAATATAATTTATTCACAATAAATCCCAATGCAGTATTCTTCATCTCAATTTCCTTGTTCAATTAAGTTCTGAAAATATGTTTTCCATGATGTCTATTTTAACAGTAGCCATGGTTCAGCTTAATGCGAGGGTCTTTGTACGTACCTCACATCTCTGTTTCGCTTTACACTCTTGTTCCAGATCAATTAAATTTGTGTCATATTTTTTCGATCTTTTTTGTCTAATTGGTAAATATTATATTGTACCACACATATATTATAGACCTTCTCTATGATCTTTTTTATTTTGTATCTGTGTTACATTGTTAAACCTGAGCGTATAGTTTGCTTTCACATTTAGTAAAATAAAAATCTTTAATCATTTTGATCTTCTAATATAAATTTTAAACATATAAATCGTTAATTCATTTTATACATTTTATAATGTTTCCATTCCCATTATCTTGTTAATTTTGATTGTTGTATGCTTTTATGGTTATGGTTGTAAAATTAATTTTGATGGGCAACTCTGACAGCATATGTATATTAGCTATTATATTATTTGGCTAAATTCATTCATTCGCTTATACGTTTTCATTGTTCACGTCTTTATGAAACTTTTCCAATTAAGATTTAGCAGTATTATATTATTCCATTGATATCATTTCTCTACAAATCGATCTCCAAAGAATTTGGTCCACTGTTTATCATCTGATAGACTGGTTGCATAAAAACCGAACACAAATGGCTCGATGCAGTCCGACTGTCGAGATAGTTTTATGTACTTATTGTTCCATTTATCAAAATATAGTTGTCTTATTTAGCTAGTGTCAGTAAACATTTTTATGCCTACAAAGTGTTGCCAAAATTTGTGGAACACTACCGAACCACTCGTCATCGCATCGATGCCAGAGGTATCCATCTATTCCATGACAACCAGTCGGCGTGTAAATACCCTGTCGTGACAGATTTTCTACGGAAACATAGAATCCACGTGACTTCTGACTGAATCCCATTATATAAACTTGTTAATTGGTAGATTATTTTGAAGCCGCCATTAGATTGGAAGTGTAATTGGAAGTGTAATTGTCCAGTGTATGAACAACTTCATGTTCAGTGAATATAAAATGACATGTAATTATTCTAAAACGTTTGTAGGTTTGTATGGAGAGTATTTGTAGGAAATGTACTGATGCACTATTTACTAATAAGGAACTTGTTTTACAACGCACTACTATTAAGGCATTTATGAAGACAATTTAGCAAAAGTAATCGCTATGTACAAAGCTCAAGTGAACCTTTCAATTGCAGACCTATCTCATTACTTATATGTTTTGTGTATGTGTTTGAAAAAAAAATAGAAAATTATCTTTCAACACATTTTGAACGTATAAAGTATAATTCAAAGCCGTAATCCGATTTCACTAACATTACGCTCTGTTCAGTGTATTTCAGTGAAACTAAATGACCAATTATCAAACTGGCATATTTATGTATGTAGGAAAATGAATTAATACGTACTCTAAACATGTACAATTCTGAGACCACCTAGCGAAATAATCAAACAATCTCGATCGTTGACACAATTTAGGTTAAACGCAAAACTGCGAAGTTCATCTAGTGAACACGAACTTTATGATGCTACGTTTATCTAAAGAAGACAAAAACTTTCTTTTCTAGTATAACATGATATTCCTATCTGCCGAAGATCCCGTTAGAACCTCACAATCATCCAGATTGGGCATAATCGGTTGATACGTCAAAACCTAAGCTGAGACAAAGATTGGCATAATCGTTGATACGTCAAAGGCTAAGCTGAGACAAAGATTGGCATAATCGTTGATACGTCAAAACCTAAGCTGAGACAAAGATTGGGCATAATCGGTTGATACGTCAAAGGCTAAGCTGAGACAAAGATTGGGCATAATCGTTGATACGTCAAAGGCTAAGCTGAGACAAAGATTGGGCATAATCGGTTGATACGTCAAAACCTAAGCTGAGACAATCAAGACATCCTACAGCCAACACCACAAGTTTTAACGTTTATCACTGGAAATAGCTGCAGATACACATAATTGAACGGTACAATAAACTCAAGTGTGTTTTAATTACAAACACAACTTTACCTGTTATGCATGAGTACAAATGAAAAGAGTTAGTTAAACATTGAATCTTGTTCGGCTTTAAGAACGACTGTATATTATTGCATAATAACCAAGTTTATATACAAATCTAACTACAGCAAGAATAATTATGCCGAATCATAAAAGTACGTTCCTCGTCAAAGCATATGAATATTTCTACCAGAATCCCCTGATGGAAAACTAAAACACACCCTCATCTGATAATATAATGTGCTACGGCACAATCAAGTAAATACGGAGTCCCTTAAGTGACATGATGAAAATATTTTTATTTCGTTATTTTGAAATAGTATTTCGTTATTTCGAAATAATATTTCGTTTAAACGAAATAGTATTTCATTATTTCGAAATAGTATTTCGTTATTTCGAAATGCTATTTCGTTCTTTGGAATAGTACATGTAACTTAGATTTGAAAACTAATGTACGTAAAGATTATCGCCCTTTGCCATTTGGTCTCTTCACGTGGAGGTAGATTTTGCAGTAAACAGTGTTGTGCCCGCATCTCGTCTTTGATTTGAAAGCTACGAAGGTGATTCAAGTGTAGGCTTAGTTCTGTGTAAGACGTAGATTTAGCAATAAATAAATATAAGTTATCGTTGTGGTGTAGTAGCCTGAAAACTCCGCATAGTAAAATATGGGTGTATACTCTTGGACTTAAAAGTGCGTGCTTTTCTTAGTAATGTATAACACACACACACATGACCTTGAATCAGTTGCATGGTGCATGCTTTTCTTAGCAATGTATAACACACACGAATCTAAATCATTAAACAGTTGTACAGTACATACTTTTCTCAGTAATGTACAGCACACACAGGTCTTTCATTTACTATCACTGTTGTAAGAAAATGCAAGTAAATCTGAGCACTTTTTTCTGGAATTGTTTCTCTTGAGATATTTCATTTGGGTCCAGGTTTAGAGTTTTGTGACATCACTATGAATATTAAAAATCCTAACAATGATACTGTATGTTCGTGAAGCTATAATAGTAGTTGTTGTATTAGTTCATGTTGGTGTAAGTGTATTTTAGCATTGTAAATAATTTGCCAAAAAAATGGTGTGAATTTCTAGTCAGCCGTGCATCCCTGTTTTTGTTTGTTAGCCATAGAACCCACTTACCCTAGCTAAAAGAGAAAAATATATTTTTATAAACAACAATTTCTGAAAATGTTTTATGCCTAGTCAAGTACTTGAAGTACTTAATACATTATATATTCTTATCATTACAATATAAAATATAACATTCAAAGAAAAGAATTGTAAAAAAAAATACCTACAGTTCAACAGTGTGAACAGTTATGTAAGTATACACATAAGACACTATTGAGTGAGAAACTTGCAAGGGAGTAAATAAATAACTAAGGACAAAGGCTATGTTGACTGCATTAATAACCAATATGTTCGAGATTTCGTGAACAGGAACTAAATCTCATGCCTTCAGCTCAGATTGGTTATGTGTGCGAGTCATCAATATTCTAAGCCTTTTGAACACATATAGACCACTCGATATGAAAGTAACGCTTCAAGTCCATGTCTTCATTGATGCAGGTGGAGCTATACTACATTACAAAGTAACAGAAAAATGGATGGCTGTACAGATGGGCAGAATTACATAATCCCCAGTGGCACTTATCTTAAAAAAAACATACGGATATAATAAAATGTAGAAGGTTGAAGTTTAAATTTATAATATGGCTACAGACCATAAAGACCAGCATGTTGTAATTCATATTCTCATTTGTCCCGTTCTTTTATTTCAGATAGATGTAAATGTGATTTCCATGATGGATGTAGAACAGCTACAGACATATTTACCCAGATATGGAGATTGCTTAGCAACAATAGCTTATGCCAAACAACAAAGAGCTCTTGATGACACTGCAAGCTTTTGCAGTGATAGAAAAAGATCTATGAGAGATAGATTACTGGACAAATTACGAGCAACAGAGAACAGAAAGGATCATTTCAGGAGAGCAGCACTTCAGGCTGGTAACAAAATTGCAAAAAAAATCCTAAGAAAAGTGGAAATTGGCTGGTTAAATACTATGGTATTTGTGGTCAGAAGCAAATTAGGTCAACATATGGTGGCGGAACAAGAGCTGTTCAAGTCCACCTTGATGCAACTGTCTCTGAAATATTATCCACAGGAAAAGAACTTTTCTTTCCCAGTGGAATATCAAAGAAAGGAAATGTTGATGACTGATTTCTATCTTGCTGATCAAACTCGTGAAATATTGTCTGATGAACTGACTTTGAAAGATATATATAAATCCACAAAACTGAAGACTATTAGGCTTTATGTTGTAAGAACAGCACACACAAGATGCTTGAATGGTAACAACAGCAAAGAAAGAAATAATACAGAACCAGACATTTCTGCCCAACTAATACATCCAAACCGGTCTGATTTGGATCAGAAGTCTCCTCAGGTTCAAGCAGAAGACAATATAATGGCAATATCATCTGTGTCCACCACTGAACTACAGATACATAATAATAACCAAGCTGAAAATATGATTGGTTTAGAAGAGTCCAATACCTTTTCTAATAATACATGTCATGGGGATTACTTCGAAATAAGCAGCATTCATTCTTTTGGCTGCAATGATAATTTACCTTCAGTCAGTCCTAATCATGATGTGTGTGAATTAACACTTGATTCACATGAGTTTCTGATGACATCAGTTCATTTCCAAGACCAGTTTCAGCCAGCCATTGATCTGTCACAGGCATCGGACGACAAAAGTGTACAGACCATTCTGCTGCACTGTTCCAGGAGGAAATGCTGCAATATTTCAAAGCATCTGATATTTTGAATACATCATTAAAGTTCAAGTTTGTAAATGAGTGTGGTCATGATGCAGATGGAGTATCAAGGAATGCCTATGCAGCATTTTGGGAATCATTTTTCTTGAGAAATGCAGATGGTGAGGTTTATCGCATACCTGTTTTATCTCAAGACTATGGTCAAGAAGAATGGGGGGCTGTAGGTAGAATTTTGATCAAGGGATACAAGAAACACAAATACTATCCAATAAGTTTAGCTCCAGCTTTTTTTATTGCAGCAGTACATGGGAAAAATTCTGTCACACTACAGTTATTGAAAGACTCATTCCTTTTATATATTTCACAGTCAGAAAAGGATGTTATTGAGGCTGTTGAAAGATTAACACAGTATGACCGAGACGAGCTACTTTTTCTGCTTGACCGCTTTCGGTGTCACAAAATCCCAGAGCTGAGTGAGATGGCATCAACAATTGTACAAACTGCACACAAAGTATTAATCCAAGAATCTAAATATGCCCTAGATGCTATTAGTGGTGTTGGTGAAGGTGTTTGGCAAATTGATTTTCCAGATACTGAATCAATCATAACCCTGACTAAACCCAACCATCCCAAAAGTAATAGAGCTGCTCTGTGCTTCACCAAGAACAAAGGAGGAAAATGCTTCTATTGGATTTCTTCATAGATTTATTCGAGGAAGAAATAAATGGCAATTGAGAAAGTTACTTAGGTTTTTGACTGGATCAGATGTAATTTGTGTTGATAAGATTGATATTCAGTTTATTGTACATCATGGGAAAGGAAGACTTCCCAGTATCCACACTTGTGGACCCATGTTAGAACTACCATCAACATATGCAAATTATCCCGACTTTCGATCTGAGTGGGAAAGCATGCTTGATTCCAGGGAATGCATGGAAATGAACATTGTGTAGTTGTTCTTTTAATTGTAGAATTTAGTGTCCATTTTATTGTATTGTAATTTTGTGGTAAAAGTATCAACCATTTTTACAACTTGCATGTAATCAGTAATAATAATAATAATAATAATAATAATAATAATGAGGACTTTGTATAGCGCCTAATCTTTCGAAGCTCTAAGCACTTTACACCATTAATAATGATATGACTACACTATAGAAAAACAAATGACAAAAACAATGAAATTGGAAAACTTGCTGAAAACATATAAGATACAAAACACGATTAGGTCTCAAAGTTTGTCCCTGCAGTCGAAACAGGTGAGTTTTAAGAGCACTCTTAAAAACCGCTGTGTCTTTCAATGGGCAATTCGTTCTGGTATGCAAACGAACATTGTCCATATGACTTTGTTTTCACCGTGGGAACAATGAGTATATGATTATCCGAAGAAGAGCGTAAGTATCTAGCTGGTGTATACACATGGGTGAGGCTGGATAGGTATGTTGGACTGGAGTCTGTCATTGAAACATAGCACAGAGAACAAATTTTATGTTTGATTCTGTATCGAATCGATAGCCAGTGTAGGGTACAGAGCAGTGGTGAGGTGTGCTCTGATCAAGGTACTCTAAAGATGATCCATGCAGCCGTGTTTTGAACTTTTTAAAATTTCTGGAGTAAATATTGTGAAACAGACAGAATTGAGTTACAATAGTCCAGTCTTGAAAATACTAATGAACACACAAGTGTTTTAGTGGCATCAACTGAAAGATATTTACGAATGGAACTGATGCGTCTCAATTCAAGATATGCATCCTTGCATATGTTCATGACATGTTGGTGCAATGTGAGAGTACTGTCTAGAGTAGCGCCTAGGTTTCGTACTGACTGAGAATTTATTGTTGGTGTTGCTGATATTTATTGTCTGAGGTAAAGGATGTGAATGAGAAAGTCTTTGTGATGTGATCAGAATAACCTCAGTTTTATCATCATTCATCTGCAGCTTGTTACATGTCATCCATGATTTCACATCCGAAATGCACCTCTCTACTCCATGGATGGTAGCATTAACTTCAGTTGGGTGTCTAGACTTGTGTATTTGGGTGTCACCAGCATACAATCGGTGTGACACTGGGTGATGATCTATGACACTTGAGAGCGGCTGAGTGTACAGAATGAAGAGAACAGGTCTAAGAACAGATCCCTGTGGAACACCACAACATACGTCAACTGGGCTGGAGTGTATTCCATTTGCAGATATAATTTGTGTCCTGTTAACTAAGTAGGACTTGAGCCACTGTAAGGCTATATTCTGAATGCCAAATACATGCTGGAGACGGTGAAGTAATATATCATGGTCTATTGTGTCAAATGCAGCAGATAAACCCAGGAGAGTGAGGACTCTAATCTTTCCACTATCCAAAGCAGAGAGAATGTCACTAAATACTTTAAGAAGAGTAGTTTCCGTACTGTGGCAAGGGCGATATGCAGGCTGTACATTGCTAAAAAGACTGTTTCAGTTCAGATGAGATACTTGTTGGGTTAGAACAACCTTTTCTAACATATTTGAGATGAATGGGAGATTAGAAACTGGGCGGTAGTTCTTTAAATCATTATAGTCAAGTGTTGGTTTCTTCAGCAGTGGCTTTACGATGGCAGTTTTGAACAATGATGGGAATTCCCCCGATGAGAGAGATATATTAATAACATCAGTTAGTGTAGACAATATTGGGTCTAAGCACTCAAGCAGCAGTGATGTCGGAATTGGATCAAGTTCACAAGACTTTGGTACACTTTTCATCACGATTGTCCGTACTAAATCAATAGAAGCAGGTTCAATGCTCCTAATGGTTGTCGCTGAAATTCTGCATCATAACTGTATGGTAATGGGTCAGTTGAAATTGTACTGTCAAGCGAATCTCTAATGGTTTGTACTTTGTCACAGAATAAATTTGCAAATTGGTCAAGAAGGTCTAGTGGAGAGAAGGTTGTTGGAAGTGGTGTAACTTTGTTCCTTGACATTAGTTTGTTAGTTATCTCAAAGAGCTCTTTGCAGCTGGAACTCTCCATCAGTCCATGGTAGCAAGAGTTGGATTTTTTATAAACTATACTGCAACATTATAAGTATGTGTGTGTAAATAGCTTTGAACCACATAAGTGTTAAACATTTGTTCAACCAAGCTGTCTTCAGGCACACAAGAGTCCACCGTGCCATGTGCATATGTAGTGTGTGTGTGTGTGTGTGTGTGTGTGTGCATACTATGATGTTTTCTTAAGATAAGAGAACTGTCCTTAAGTTTTTTATTAAGCTTTTGATGATACAGAATATCACTGCTCTTGAAACTTTGTTTTTAATTTGTACAATATTGCTTTTCATATTAGAACAGATATCAGACATTACTGATGTGACTTTTATAAGCATTATTTTTCTTAAGTTCCTGTCTATCATCTCAGGTAGACTCAAACATTTGATATAATCAATAAACAAACAGCTTTTGTTTTGATGAGTACTTTTAACATTGAGTTTTCATTGCCTCTTGATATTTGCTTTATTGATAAGATTGTTGTATGGACTAGAGGTTTAGTATGGCTGTTCTATCTAAATACTGTTTTTGATATTGTGTTGTAATTAAGGTTGTCCTTTCTGTCTGGTCTCCATTAACTTTGTTTTGTAGCCTGGCCAAACATCTAATATGTATATAGCCTTTGATTAGGCATACATGAAACTAGTTGGGAGTTTGATTCAAAAGTAAATTAGTTACAGTCCATTTTTAGATGTAACTCATTACCACATAGGCTTTTAGCAACCTGCATAGATACTGTTATAAACGGAATCAAAAGTTTAAATTCTTGGCAAATGCGTACTGTGCAAAAGAATGGATTAGTGTTATTTTTTTTACCTTTCATTCAAAAGTGTCAGAGCCTCAACTTACATAAATTGCTTTTGCTTGCCATGTGGCTAGGAAAGAAGCTTCTAGTCAGAATTTCATAGTTCCTCTTTGATGTGTAACTACTTTGAAAAGTTTGTTTTCTTAGAACACTGTGTCTTTTGTATTAGACCTCTTTGTCCTTTCGTCGGTCCCTCCTTCCTTTTAATAAGAATTCTAAAAGCCATAATTTGTAGCTCCCTATCAATGCGTTCTTAGTGAACTTTGTACATCTACCATATGACATGGAACAAGTCCATTCTCGAAGGAGAAATCGTTTTCTCGATGGTTTCCAAAAAGCGGGGAATAATAATTACTGTATTACGGTTTTCATATTAGAATTAAGAATTAAAACAAATTGTATTAGTTCAGGTACATGTTTGTGTGCTTATTTCTATTGATTTTGTGACAAAATGTCGAAAGCGGAAATTTGTTTTTATTTCATTAGGATTAATGGGTATCACCATTTGTCAATTACGCTATCGGCGTGAATCGTACCCATACCGCGAGTAAAACTAACTGCATCAATCATCAGTGTCCAAACCCACATGGCCATGCGCTCACCTTCCCCCCCCCCAAAAAAAAAAACCCACACACAAAAAAGATGAAAGAAGGTTAAATATAAGGGCCTGACAATCCATTTTGGCAAACGTAATGAAATCCTTACCTATATGCTTGCACCCACTGGATTTCTTTTGGGAAATGCCAACGTATACTAACTTTTTTTATCGGTCCAAAAGTTGAATTGTCAGATTACGTACCGTAAAATAGCGTACGCCTGTAAAACCAAATGTACTCTAAATGTCTTGAATGCCATTCAAGCTTTATAACTGGATATCTAAACCCACAATCATTTCTAAAACATTAAACCCAGGATACGTTATCTATTTGTAGCATGATGTCCCACCCAGTCACATTATCCTGACACCAGGATGACCAGTCCTAACACTAACATCTTAATGCTGAGCGCCTAACGAGACATCTGTTAAAATGTCATTTTATCAGTCTTGGGTATGACTCTACTGGAGTTCCAACCCGCGACCTCTCGCATCCGAGGCGGACGCTCTCACTACTAGGCCACTATTTAAGAGATGAACAAAGTAAAATAGATTTTGGTGGTACCTTATTGAAATAAAATCAGTTGAAGGAGTGAAAAAACGACCAAAGGAAAGAAAAGACACAAAAGCTTTCGTTGAGCTTTTCAGGGATCGCTTTGTCTCGTCTGCTAATACTAATTCAATGTTTGCGGTATTAATTTTAAGGACACGAGACGGTACTAACTAAAAACGTGATTGTTTTTTCAACCATCTCCATTCCAGTTACCGCGCATAAACATGTACGTTTGTCTTACTATTAACCAACGCTTGCCAAAGAATAGCAAATCCTAGTGCATACATTTATCAGAATGCATATATGTCTGCACATATTGATGGAAGCATATTTGCTTCACTCCATTACTCCATTCATATTCAAATTGATATATTTGCCATACTAAACGTCATCTAATTTCTTTTTATATTGTACTGTCGGCTTAAGGATGACGTCAGATGTTTTTAGTTTTACGTAGATTTAATAGACGCTGAAAGTTAGATAAATGGCTTGAAAATAGTAACACATTAACCTTATATTTTACATTGAGCCTTATATGACGTTTAAGTAATTTCACACATTATATGCACACGTTTAATAAATTAGAAAATTAAATGTTTATGTGAGGTGTTTAATGCAATGTTGGGGTTATGTGGTCAATCCAATGATTTCTACTATTAACGACAGCGTGAGAGGAGGGTTGCAGTCGGTATATTTTGTTTCTGCTGAGATTCTCTTAGTATCTCACTTCACTTTTGTAAATCTTTCACAAGAAAGGAAGGGTAGTGAGGTTGGCAACTGACACAAAACTATTATGAGCCCATCTTTCTCAGTTCTAACAAAAACGGTGAACCAAGATTACGGAAAGCTCAGACTAATACTGGCCCTAATTTTCTACAAAATAATGCGAATCAAAATTGCTTAAAATAAGGTTTTACAGTTTGAGGTGTGTGGGTGAAGGCTATATAGATTAAAATGATTTGGGCATAACTACTAGCAGAGCATTTATTTGTTCCATGTTTATTATGAAACTTATTGAATAAATTTCAATTGATCCCAATAATAATTAAAACATTTATCTGTACGACTGGAGAGAAGGAACGGATGCAGAATGAGTATAGCTAAGAAACTGTTTAAACTTCTTTAACTACAGTCAGATATCGTTGGTTCAAAAACAGAGATCAATTGTATTTAATTTGCAAAATCAAACACATAAACACACTTGATGCCAATTAAAATAGATGCACACTATGTAAATGAACTTGAATGACCAAGAAATTTAGTTTTGTATGTATTCATCAAGCGATTTACGTACAAGATTTATATTTTTCTGATTATTAACACAAATGACAAAATTCCATTCAATCTCAAATCCCATTATTTCTAAATATTGGTCTCACTGGTTGCATAAAATGACTGTAAATATATTATATTAGGAGGATGCCCCTTACAGTATGTCATTAATATGTTGCCGTAACTCCAAATACAGATCTAGAGCTTCATATGCATCTTTTGCAATTTGTAAACTTTGCTCAGCCATTATATACACACAGATTGTACACATCCTCGTCAGAAGATATTCCATCGCGGTACCTTGCATTATTCTGACATTACTGGAATTCTTCCTGATCTATCAGACACATGTAGTTCTCCGAATCGTACAACTCTGGAACTGAAAACATGATGTTTGGAATACCACTTAGAACCATTAAGTTTTTGGATGGTCGAATCACATGGGAATCCCACACTTCGGCTACTGAGTCTAATTCATCCTGGAAATAAAAGACTAGAAACATATTCACATTTTAAATACTTGACAATAAGGATGAAAAGAATTGAAAAGTTGATAAAGAAGTTTTCCATGTGAACATATGACCTAAATGTGGCATATAGAAACACTATAAATTAGATATTATTTGGTAAGACAACTTTGTTTAATATATCATTTTCCGTGAAAACCCATCAATACAACCATTGATGCAAATACCATAGGGGCGCAACTTGTCATAGGAGTCCATATGCCAGATATAATTAGGACCTTTTGATAGGTACATGCGCCTATGAAGTCAATGTGATTGGCGGAGGTTAACATTTTTAGGGTCTAATACTCTCATCAAAAGGCGAACTGCGTCCTTTCTTGCCTGTATACCTCTGCATTTCAGCTTATAATACATCCACCTAATACTGTGCATGGTACCGGAGAATCGCTGTTCGTGCATTATGAATTCTGCAACAGTCATCACATCAGTGTGATTTTTATACCGGTAGAAACCATGAACATGCAAAATACGAATCAGCTGTCTAATGCTGAGATTATATCCATGTCTTTCCTCCAGAATGCGCACAATCTCTTTATACTTTAAACCCAAGTCAAAATAAACTTTTATCAGAGCCAAACGGTCCTTATCCATTCTTACAATTACATCAGTACTAAAAAAAAACTAAGTATCAGTGAAACGCGTTATTTCAAAACCAATCCGAAATATTTGGAAAAAACGACAAAATATTTCGAAATAACTAAATACTATTTCGTTTAAACGAAATACTATTTCGAAGTAAAGAAACAAAATTTCAAAATAACGAAATACTATTTCGAAATAACGAAATACTATTTCGTTTAAATAAATACTATTTCGAAATAACGAAATACTATTTTGAAATAACGAATTAAAAATATTTTCATCATGTCACTTAAGGGGATCCGTAGATAGACACATTATTATTTTAATTAAATGGGAGGCTATACAAGGAATGTGATCTAGCAAGCCGTAACATATAATATATGCATAACAACAAAACACCATATTCACACACATGGATAATTGACTCTGGCAAAGTCACTTAATAACAGTACACAATCAATTGGGAGAAGACTTGTTCCATATCTATCTTATGGAATAATAGCACAACCATAATCCAAGCTACCACGATGGAAATCAAGCCCTATGTAAGCTGTCATAGGGCAGATAGTACATCTGTAGCTTTATGGGATAAGAAAACTCAAAGATTTGACGGATAAAATAATAAATTAACCCTGCAAATTTCTTTACTGCATTATTGTTTTAAAACATTTACACATACAAATCAAAAGAAGGACAGGGGAAACCCACACCAAACAACACTTTTTGAAAATCAGGGTGTCGCCTCTAAGTTCTAACCAGCTGTATGTGCTTGATGAAGCTAAGGGGTGTCAACAACTCGTCTTTATCTAAATACAGCATACATTATCCGACCCACCTTGTAAATTTATTTTAAATAGGACTGTGACAGGAAAAATATGTTATATTATGTTTGATTGTATTATGTTAATTTTTCAAACCTCAAGGAAAGTTTTATCAACTCTGAATCATTTAGCGCAACAAACTGTCAAACTATCCAACACAGACGTCATAAATTAAAGAAGAACGTATACAATTATTACCTACATCTACAGCTGAATGATTGCTATTGTGAAGAAGACAATTTCTTCACAAAACATTAACGCAATGTAACTATACAAAAAACAAAATATCACTCTATATACTTGCACGTGGCGGAATCTACTGAAAACATGATGCAAGGGAGCTCTTACCGCCGTCACATTGTACGTACCACACAGTACGTCGGTCGACCAAGTGAATAAAAATAACCATGTATCTGTTATATATTTACATTGTTACTGTAACCGCTCATGTGGCCTAGTGGGTAGAGCATCTGCCGCGGAAGGGAGAGGTCGTGGGTTCGATTCCCGGCCGACCTATACCAAAGACTTACAAAAATGGTACTAACAGCTGCCTCGCTTGGCGCTCAGAATTAAGAGATTAGTGTTAGGACTGGTCGGCCTGGTGTCAGGATAATGTGACTTGGTGGGACATCATGCTACATGTCTTCGGGCATGATGCCCCAGTAGTAGACATTACTATAAACTGTCTCACTGCAGACATCGTAGCGATATTACTGAAAAATTGTTAAAAGCTACGTTAAAAAAATCGTAATCAAACATTGTTGTTGTTGTGGGGTTTAACACCATTTTTTCAGCACACAATTGTTATACATGGCAGCCAGTATAAATGGTGGAAGAAGAACCACGGAATAAAGTACTAACCCACGAGAAGCTACTGGCAAGCTTTCTCACATACCCACATTGGCTGAATCCGAAACTCGAACCAACGCAGAGAGGTGAGATGGCAATGATCCGTAACGGAGAGCGCTTTACACCACTCGGCCACTCGGTGCCCCTATTTACATTATAATTAATAATTATGGGAACTTGGGACACACAATTCAGTGACAATATCATTCCTCCAGATCTGTATGAATCAAAGTTGTGAACACCAACATGACAAACAAGCATCTTGTCGATGTGAACCTGTAAAACTCTACAATATTCAAATATACTCTTTGAATTCGAATTATTTTAAATGTAAACCACACATTATTACCACAGCACTTCCACCCTGCCCACCCTCATATCACTCTTTGGTAGCTTCACCTCACTTTCAAGAAAAGGCTGATCATATACATGTAGTATTTAGCGACTTAAGAGAGAGAGGCGGTTTGGCATGTCCTAACTGATTGCAATAAATAACGTTTTTTTTAAAAAAATATATTTTATCAACTATTTTGCACTATCGGAGCACAAACGAAGTTCGAACATTTTAACAATATTGTCAGAGTGGTAAAAGGGAAATAACTTATTACAGACGTCTAATTTATTTGGCAAAACATGTTTTATATGATTGAAAATAATTCATTTGTTAATTTACATGTTGTAGATCACAACGTACTCGTTTTACTATTTTTCAGCATAATATCAGTAGACACGTATAATCTAGCATCGCATTGCATGATGGGATAACTTGTATGTCCACGAATGTAAATACAGAATACGTTTCAGATGTGAAAGATGGGAATATAAAAACTAGAAAAATACTTCGCCAATAATTTTTCAGACATTATAATGACATCACCGATCGATTAAAATTCAAAACAATTTAATTAACTGACAGGTCATTGTGCAATACTTTTGCAGCGTATCTAAAATAGACAATGTCACACTTCTATATCGAGAATGCAAATAAAGTCATGATACATCAGCCAATAACATTAGAGAAACTAAAAATCTTCGTACAAAATGATCAATTACTCTGACCGTCTACTGTCTATTGATGTGACACAAGATTACGACTTTGTCTATAAATCCATCAAGACAGTCAATTTGACGTTTCTTGAAATCTGAACGAGGAAACAATTCATCAAAAGACTTGAGATAAACAATTTCAATGAGAAATACTTTTTCGGAAGATTTATCACTCTTACGACACCGTATTTGTGTGACGTCCAGTAATCATAATCCCTGATTTCATTCATACGAGATTGGTAAATTAGGGTAGATACATCCTTTCATTAGCGGTATATTTTTTTGATTAATCAACTGCTTTAACGACATTTTCGTAAATCTAGCTTATCTAGCGGTACAAGTCAATTTGCCTGCCAACGTAAGCAAGGTTTTTGCATGGCTAAATTTTCCCCTCCACGTAAACAAGGTAGTTAATATCAATGTAGCGTTTGGGTTCACAACAAAATATAAAGTAAAGAAAAAGATTTTAATTATGTTTGTTGAATGAAGAACAATAAGAATATAAAATATAGAATTGGAGTGTGTTATTGCGTTGACTTAAAACACGAGAGAAGCTTTGCACTAAATGAATCAACTGTAATCTATATAGCTCAAGAGAAAATCTTGTATGTGCAATCACTGGTTAAAGATGGAAATAATAGTTATTCATTTTGTCCCTTCTAGGATTTGGAACGAGTGTATAATGTTTGATTTACGCTTAAAATGGGGACAAGAAGAACTGTTTCACGTACGATAAAGATTCATGATGAAAAGAGAAAATTATGAGTTAGCTAACTTGGAGGAAAAGCTTCGCAGTTCGTTCGTATGCCTCTTTTATAATCACAATCAGAAAAAGTCACGGTTTGTAATCCAAGTCATTGACGTAATACGGAAAATTTTATTTAAATAAAATCATTATGACAAAATAACAGTAACGTGCCATCTGTACGCGGAATATCAATTAACAATTTTTTCCACTGGAAATTTCATGTTAAACGTCTTTTACTCCTTCCTCTTCTTTTTTTGTGTGCTTGTTTTCACAGATTAATCATCTTTATGGCATAGACTAGAAATTAAACGTGGTGTTCAACATGAATATACATACATTATTTCGTACACATAATCATTGCATATATTATACAGGTGTTAGTACCATACAGCGGCGTCACTAGGGTTGGTGTCACCCAGTGCGGTAAACTCATGGTGTCACCCCTCCAGACTTCCACCATGGATTTCTTCTTCTTAAAATAAGTCCACAGTATAAAAATGACAAGAACAAAAACAAAGAAATTGAAGTTCAGAAGGTAAAAGTATTTAAGAACTGTAACAAAGTTAAGTTGTAGTTATTTTTACATCAAACTTACTTCATTTAAAAATTTTCTTTTGGTGTCACCCCTCTGAGATGGTGTCACCCGGTGCGGTCCGCACAAACTCCACCCACCTAGCAATGCTTTTTCTTTTATCGAGATTGACCATTTTATCACAGAAACGTTCAATAACATGTCATCATCATCATCATCATCATCATCATCATCATCATCATCATCATCATCATCATCATCATCATCATCATCACCAGTCCCTTGACCTAGTGTGGTCGTTTAGGCACTGTGATGCTGAACATATGACCAGTTCCCTCCACTTTTCTCGGTCATGTGCCAATATCTTTGTCCTCGCGAAACGTTTTCTTGTCCATTATGTGATGTTGTCAGTCCATTTTTTTCTCTGTCTACCTCTCCTTCTGCCACCCTGGACGCTGCCCTGCAGTACTGTTGTGGATAGACCGTTGGCTCTATTGACATGGTCATACCATTTCAGCTTTCTCATTTTGACAGACAGTGGTGAGTTCTTCATAATGGCATACTTTGTGCCTGATGGTGTTTCGCACTTCTTCATTTGTGATGTGGTCCATGTAAGAGATGCCAATGATGGTTCTGTAGCATCTCAGTTAAGTGCCTAGATTCTTTGTTGTAATTCTGCTGTCAGGGTCCAGGCCTCACATGAATGCAAAGAGATTGAGATGACCAGTGCTCTCAATAGTCTGATTTTAGTTTTCAAACAGACAGTCTTGACTCTCTTGATGGGTCTTAGCTTTGACATATTTGCTGTTATTTCTGCTGCTCGGGACAAAATATCTGCTCTTGATCTCTCTTCGGTGATTATGGAACCAAGCTATTGGAACTGGCCCATTATTTCCAGTTCCTGTCCTCTGACTTTATTCTTGGGTGAGATTTGTTTGCCACTATTTGTCATCAGCTTTGTCTTATCTCCATGTCAAATCTGGACGATGTTACATCTAGATCTTCACTAAGATCGCAAGCTGCTCTTGACTGCCTGCTAGCCCATCAAAGTCGTCTGCAAGGCGGAAGTTGGTGATGTTAGGCCCTCCAATGCTGACTGTCCTACAGTGGTTTTCCAGGGCTTCGCTCATGATGCGCTCTTAGTACATGTTGAAAAGCGTGGGTGACAGGAGACAGCCTTGACGTACTCCAACTGTTGTCTTGAACCGGACCCCCACATAACCTTGAGCAATAATTGCACTGGTAGCCATGGCGTACAACTGCTTGATGGTATTGGACAACTTTTGACCCATATTTTACTTCTTCATTGCGGCCCACAATGTCTCATCTCACGCTCTGTCAAAAGCCTTTCTGAAATATGGGAACACATGATAGATGTATTGTTGATGCTGCGAGTACTTTTCACACAGAACCCTGAGATTGAATATTTGCTCCGGATCCCGGCCTTTGATTCAGCTATTATTTCTTCTGCTTTAACATGTATTTGGTTTTAAAGGAGTTTTACTGCATTATAGTAATTAGCAACACCATCGGCTTAAAGTATATCAAAATATCAACAATGTCATCTGAGATCAATACACCTCTCATCAACATCTTAATAAACAAGGAAACATGATATGGCTCAAAACACAACATTGCCTTGTTCCGCATGTAAACAGTTACACCTTTAGGTATTCACACACAGTTTTTCAGGTATTTATACATTTCCATTAAAATGTTTACTGTTTTATCATACATACATGTACAGATCAATGACGTCTATATTTATCATGCTATACTTTACGAAAAGGTTTTTAACACTCGATAAAATACCAAAGCAAATGTACCTTTTCTGTGGGGATATTTTGGAGCTGAAAATTAACCTATTGTTGTATGTGGTTTTTGGTGTTCCTAAAACCCTGCTTGCACTTCGTATATCACTATTCAATATATCAGTAAACATCTTGCATTGTAATTGTTTGGATTGCTCTTGTCACAGCACTATATATAGGATATATATAGGACAGATAAAGCTCTTCTCCCACTGTTTGGGAAAATAGTCGGATTAAAATATTTTGTTACATAGAGCGTTAATGAATTGTAAGATAGTTTCAGTCATGCACTGTTAAAAATGAGTAGGTATCATATTAGGTCCAGATTTTCTTAAATATAATTTTAAGCAAACTTGTCATAATTTTAGCATTAGTACATGTAGTCCTGAGTATGAGTTTGTTCTTCAATAATATATTGTCAGAGTCATTTAACTCAGATATATAGTTCTTCAAAAAGCGATTTAAAATATTCGTACCAATTTTGGGTGAGATAGTTCCATTCATACTCAAAAGAAGTTAATATTGTCAAGGGGTTCTGTTTTCTTGAGTTAATTTATTGATCTTGGACAATCTACTGTATCTTTTCTTGAGTGCGATAATTGATTTAAATGCTGATGACATTCCCATATAAGTTAATATCTTGTTCAGTATTTGAGAATCCCAGAATAATCATCTTTGAGCTATGTCTATCTCATGTATACATGTCATTAATATTGACTGTGTCTAAAACTTGTAATCTTTATAGTCTTTAAAGCCATGAAAGTATATATGCACTTCTAATTTTATCGAAGACCCATCCACTTCAACAAAAATGTTATCAAATCCTTTTAAAGTAAAATTATGTTAAAGCGAAATACTTAAAAACATGCATAACTCCGGAAATAAGCGTAATGGGTAGGAAACATCTACCCGAGCACTCATCTATGAAAAGATTGAGTTGAAAGAGTCGTTCGTCCCTGTCGTAGTTCGTTGCGCTATCCATGTTTCAAAAGCAACAGATGTATTTAATTTTCTTTAATTAACACAAAGTTTTAAGTTACCAGTCTTATAGGGTGTCAAACATCCATTTATTTATTTTGCTGTGAATCTTTTCCTGTAATACACGGAACAGCGCCAGGTGGTCTAACATGAATCGATACTTCTGCAATTCTATCTCTTATCTTCATGAATTCTTGACAGGTTTTGATGGATTATAAATGACCTATGTATACTTCAAAACCTTTTGTTTTGTTATTGTGCTTGAGGTATATGCGAAGATTGAGATATCCACGGTCAAAATTTCCATAATATTTCAAAGCCGTTTGCATATTTCATTTGCAATCGTTGTTTATCGTATATAGTACTTTTCAGGAAATGTTTTGTTATGTTAAATTTGCAGATATAACTTTTGTATGCTGTACTGATACAACAATTTGAATACTTAAAAGCCTTTTATCGTATTTAGTTACCACACCTGACTTCGTGCAAAAGTAGCATAATAAGACTTGGACCTAATTTTTAAGTTACCTCATTTTTTGACCCAAATTGTGACTTCTATTCCAATGTATGAAAAATGTGGCTAAAAAGATGTTTAACTATTTTCTATTTTTAAAATTTTACCTAAAACCATATTTAAACCATTTTCATCCGAATTTCTGTGACACGTGTTTCAAGTTTAAGTAGTTGACTAAGTTTTGAGTCTTATTGGCCCACTGTGTTTTTAAAATTTTACTATAATCCCCATTAAACCTCTAAGCAGAATTTTATGGAAAACATGACTAAATGACTTACATTTTCTAAGCACACATAATGTCAAATATTCTTATCTGAACTTTACTTTATAGATTATTAACACAAAATAATGGGATATAAAGAGAGCACAACGCGTTGCGAAGCGAATTTACCTTATTCGAGCAACTGAAAGCGAAAAGGGTTTCACTGTATTCCACAATTTTCGTATTTGCAAATTTTGTAAATTATAAAAGGAATTAGTGACGATATAACGCCGAATCTTTTTAAATGCAGTTTTACTAGTTTCGCAATTTCTGGTATAAGGACTGCAAAAATTACCTTGGAATGAATCCATATTTTCGCATGGACAAAATATCTTATTTTCTCAATAATCATTTTCACTAAATGTTAAATTGTTTTTAGATTTTGAGCAGTCGACCCATAAACTAATAATTCTGTAGAAATATTATTGTTGTTGTTGCTAAAATAAACGTTTTAACCGTTTTTAAAAAAAAAATATATTGGCAATACAAATGAAATATTGTTTTCACCATTATCTTGATGAGGCTTTGATAATTATATAACAAATGAATATACCGTGGAACTTTCTAATTTGAATGATACTTTAAATGTGCAGTACCCTTGTATCTTCCAATTAATGTGCAGTACCTCTGTATCTTCCAATTAATGTGCAATACCCTTGTATATTCCAATGAATGTGCAATACCCTTGTATATTCCAATTAATGTGCAATACCCTTGTATATTCCAATGAATGTGCAATACTCTTGTATATTCCAATTAATGTGCAATACCGTTGTATATTCCAATTAATGTGCAGTACCCTTGTATATTTCAATTAATGTGCAGTACCCTTGGATCTTCCAGTTAATGTGCAATGTATCTATCAATTAATGTGCAGTATCCTTGTATATTCCAATTAATGTGCAGTACCCCTGTATCTTCCAATTAAGTGATCACGATCTCATACTTCATAAACGCCAATGACAGAGCATATTACAACATACGCCCTATCGATGACTTTAAAGCCTTTCTTCTGGTCATAAACACCACATATCTTGTTGGAATCATAGTGCTTTTTATCTGTATCAGTGAATGTCATTTTAGCAACGTTTATTAGTCTTATCTCTTGATAAACAGTTTAAGATTATTTATTAGAAATATTCATGTAATCTGGTTAAGCAATATTCTCCTCTGTAATCTTTTTTGCATCGCTTTGATGCTTTCTCTCATTCTGAGAGTATTGAAGTTGAAGGAGAAACCCCTTCGATGCTTTCTCTCATTCTGAGTGTATTGAAGTTGAAGAACAAACCCCTTCGATGCTTTCTCTCATTTTGAGTGTATTGTAGTTGAAGGAGAAACCCCTTTGATGCTTTCACTCATTCTGAGTGTTCTGCACGGAGAAACCCCTTCAATGCTTTCTCTCATTCTGAGTGTATTGTAGTTGAAAGAGAAACCCCTTCTATGCTTTCTCTCATTCTTAGTGTATTGTAGTTGAAGGACAACCCCCTTCTATGCTTTCTCTCATTCTGAGTGTATTGTAGTTGAAGGAGAAATCCCTTCGATGCTTTCACTTATTCTGAGTGTTTTGCACGGAGAAACCCCTTCGATGCTTTCTCTCATTCTGAGTGTATTGTAGTTGAAGGACAAACCCCTTTTATGCTTTCTCTCATTCTGAGTGTATTGTAGATGAAGGACAAACCCCTTCGATGCTTTCTCTCATTTTGAGTGTATTGTAGTTGAAGGAGAAACCCATTCGATGCTTTCTCTCATTCTGAGTGTTTTGCACGGAGAAACCCCTTCGATGCTTTCTCTCATTCTTAGTGTATTGTAGTTGAAGGACAAATCCCTTCTATGCTTTCTCTCATTCTGAGTGTATTGTAGATGAAGGACAAACCCCTTCGATGCTTTCTCTCATTTTGAGTGTATTGTAGTTGAAAGAGAAACCCATTCGATGCTTTCTCTCATTCTGAGTGTATTTAGGTGAAGGAGAAATCCCTTCGATGCTTTCACTCATTTTGAGTGTATTGTAGTTGAGGGAGAAACCCCTTCGATGCTTTCTCTCATTCTGAGTGTATTGTAGTTGAAGGAGAAACCCCTTCGATGCTTTCTCTCATTCTGAGTGTATTGTAGTTGAAGGAGAAATATTCATATATATATATTGGTTATACTTTCATCCTGATGTTTTGCTGGAAGAAAATTGCAATTGATCGAAATGGACAACTTCTTTTATGACTGTTTCCATGATAGAAAAGTATTATATAAATTAGAGTGTATTCTGTATACAAGAGTTGCTTGAGCTGATAGTACTAGTTTTCTCAAAACCAGATTTTTAAATTTGAAAAGATAAAATTGGGAGGTTAAAATGGGGGGGGGGGAATTATCGTTGCATTCTTTTATTTTATAGTTAATATTCGAGGCATTAAACTCGGAGTTAAAAAAACTTTTGAAACTTCTCTTCTGAACTATAACCTCATGATTATTTTCAAAAGCTTTTAAATGTGAAAAAAATGGAGAATATATTGCTCTGGTAGATGATTGATTTTACTAATCCACTAAATAAGATCCAGGTGAGGATATTTGAAAAACAAGAAATCATGAAGATTGGAATTTGTGTTTTCTACAATTTAGATGGCTAATAACTAAGGTGTTCCATAAGTTTGAAGATCCGCGAAGGAGTCGTTTAGTACAATTCTGATGTGAAGTTCTGTTCTTTTAGTAAACGTTTTATGAAAAATATGCAGGTTAAATGTAGAGATTTAGTAACATCTTTTTTAAAAAAAATTATTCCCCACCTCGTTAACCCAAACAACCCAAACAAATACCACCAAGCAATCGAATAAACAAAATGGGAGGTGGTTACAGTTCTAAGGCTTATTTTGACACTTACAATATCATAGACATCTGCATATATTAACGTCGTAACAACTCATTTGCTTTGCGTACGACAATTATATAATTTCCTTTCTTGTTTACTCATATTCACAGACATTATCATTTCCGGTAAGCATGACATTTTTTAACTTCTTCCGGTCACAAAGTTTAACTGCCTTGCGGTGAATAGTGAAACTCGTTCCTATACGCAGTTGTGAGTTAATGGCTTAGCACTGCATGCAGTTATTTTTAATTATACGAGAAGTAAATATATAAATATTAGGTTATTGTGTTTGTTTCTCAGTTGTTGGTCGTGGATTACTAATCCAGAGTTTATTTCTATTTTCTTTCCATTCATGCTGTAAAAACCAATATATTCCACTGAGTTATTTTTTCTCTCCCGGTCAAAAGCTGAGACAGCTTATAATAGGGCCATGCATCCATTGTTCATCAAACATTATCTATCTTGCGTGTATCGCCCATTGCTCTTGTAATCTGCACAGTGCATTTCTGTTTCAGTATGTTTTGATGTCACTTGGCAATTAACCCTTTTGTGCCAGCAAAAACTGCAAAATACTTTCGAAAGATAAACGCTTCCAAATTAACCAAAATGTGTTTTAGTACAAGTATAAAAGTAAACATGTGCAAAGTCGTTAAAAGGTACACGGGGCAGCCGATATAAAGTGTCAACATATATTATATAAACACATTCCTTTAAATTATTATGGTCATAAAAAACTTTTTGTATTCACTTAACAAAATCTGTCTAAAAGGGTGAAAGCCGTTACACATAAAACGAATATGTTCCACTGTCAGTGGCCTCTAGCACGGATTTGCTCTGGTAAAAGGATGTCATTCCACAATGATGGGTTTGACGGTCTGAAAATTGATTGTGGTGTTTTGCTAAGTATACGTTATATACCACTTCATATAATAGTTGATGTTAAGGAAACTTACACGTAAGAAAGCATTGGTTAATTATACGCAATCGCATTACACTAAATACCAACATGACTAGAAAGCAATACAGAATACTTTGTCCAATTTGCGAGATTATCATATTTCTATAAGTATAGGATATCTGCGGGTTGTCATATTTAATATTGTACAATGTTTTTCAGTGTGGAAGTGTATCAGACGAATGATGATTGAATGACGGATTGAGATTTAACTATAGCTGCTATTTATTCGTTAAAATGGAGGCTTTATCTGCGAACCTGCTCGGGATAGGGATCGGCAGCTGCAGCTTTGTCTTCAAACTTCTAAATGCTTGTATACAGCGATATTTGTCCATGAGTGGCTTTAATCGCAATTAATTTATTCTGAAAATTAAAGCATTTTTGTATTGGCAAATTTTAATATCATATCTTTTTGGGGAAGGGTCGCCTAATAACCAGGGTGGTAATTGGCAAAAAAGAGTATTCTCTATTATTGCCACGATTGATTTTTTTTTTAATGCTTCTAGATTAAAATGAAATTCTTATATCGAAAGGAAGTTTGGTTTAGGATCATACAAATTTGGGTTTTCGGACAACATATAAAAACCTCGTCGACATGTAACAAGTATTCAGTTCTGGATTAAACGTTTTGGCATTATTGCTAATTTCAATGTTGAAACGGGTGAAAGTTTAATGCCCTGATGTACACCCAAATCCCGAGAACGGGTTTAAAAATAGTGGTACCTGCATTAAATAGAAATATATACTAGCGGTCCTCCAAACCTAGGTAAGATAAGTATTTCATTATGATATACTTACACGTGCTGTCATAAACTTTTTCAAAGCAAACACGACAGATACTATATGTTCTTTCTTTATGACAACGTCTGTAATAAAATGTTCATGTCTGTCATTATGGTCAGTTGTGATATCTGAATCTACATTTAAAGTCTGATAGTACTTTAGTAGACACAAGCAATCAGAGAAGTCTCTTATATATTCATCGTCTTGTTTGTGCTCTGGGACGATCGTTGAAAGGGTCGGTATGGACCCTTCCAGGTTTGAGTACTGACGTCATTGTTGCTTCGGACCAGGGTGTACCAACATCCCCAGCTTCCCAAACTTTTGTTGAAAATGTTTAGAAGTGCATTAAGATCTGTATACTGTTAGTGTTTTAGAGGTTGATTTTATGGATATCATCTATTCTTGTTGCTAAAGTGGCATGGATTTGATAAAAGAACGTCTGGTAGTTGTATGGATGTAAACGGTTTCTTGCAATCGTCGGCGTTATGTGATTTAAAACATAACAATCTTCTCATGTAAATGACATTTGATGAAGAGTTATCTGCTGAACAATGTTTTCGACAATTTTGTCGACGATTGTTGTTTTTTTAAAAAGCGTGTTACTAATTAGTTGTCAAATATATTTTCAGTTAAAATTTTAATCATCGATTTTTCATATAATATTTCATAATGAGTTTAGTTGGAGCGTGTGTTTAACCTAAATCCTTTCTTATTGCTTTAATCATATCACTTGCTTGTAGCTCATTATAAACCATACGTTTTAAAATTGTTCTGGATGAACTTAATATATTACAGGAGCTTTTACAATTCTCTGATGGCGTCCTTACAAGCGTCATCGTGGCCCTGAGTAGCCGAGTAGTCTAAAGCGTTTTCCGTTACGGATCACTGCCGTCTCACCTCTGTCTGCGTGGGTTCGAGTCTAAGATTCAGCTAATGTAGTTATGTTAGAAAGCTTGCCAGTAGCTTCTGGTGGGTCGGTGGTTCTTTCCGGGGGTTTTCCCGGGTTCTTCCTCCACCAATAATACTGGCTGCCATGTATAGCCTTTCGTGTGCTGAAAAATGGCGTTAAACCCTAATACCCTAAACCTTACAAGCGTCATCAAACCCGTGGTTTGTGGTTCTTGTTTGGTTTTATATAAATAGCAACATCCAGGTGTATTTTAGTACATCGAAGAAATGCTATGACATTTGATTCACAGAAAGAATATAAAGTTTCCCAATCTGTCGTATTAAAGTTCCATCTTTAACCTTGTCCTTGGGGCTGGGGTGTATAACTGTTTCATTATATTGGAAAGTGGTCAATATCACAAAAGTCATCAACTTCCCACGAGAAGTCAAGTAAATGAGACACATCGCCAGTCGTCAGATCTCAAGACGGGTAGACTCTTGTGTTAGAATGCAGTCTGGTATGTAGCTTATCAATTAAACGGCAAATATTGTGATTTGAAGCAATCCATACTCTGTCGTAGATAGGTCTGCAGCCCCAGTGTGTATGCAGGCAATTAATTACACAAAGTATAACAAGAGAAGTTGATAACTGTTCAATAAGATGATCACGATAAGATTAATTTATTCGAGTGCTTCGTGGAAGAGCAAAACTAAAACTTTTGTGCAGGGATATAAAAAGAGGGGTTGGGGCAGTGTCGATTCAGTACAAAAGCCACTATTTGCATAAGGAATTAACTTTAATACCTCAGTCAGAATCTTACAAGCATCCTTTCAACAAAAATCATTAGTTTATATTTGTATTTTTAATGTATTATTATTATTATTATTATTATTATTATTATTATTATTATTATTATTATTATTATTATTCTGCAATAGGTCATCGTCAGATGAAAATTTTCCAACTAAAACACTGTCCAGTGATGACTTACCGGTATGTGTATAAAGTGTACGGAGGTTTGTTCCGGAAAGATTTACTTGCAATACATTTGCACATTTTAATGAAAAGGTGACATCAGACCCATTGTCACCCATCACTATCAGCACATATTTGTGGGGCTGATTTATCGGACTAATCTGTCAGTTTAAACACTTTTCTTTAAAAATTCTGTGAACACATTATTTTGGTGTCGTGATTCGGTAAGATACCATGATACATTTGAAGAAATTGGAGTTGGCTTAAAATCTGATAATGTTAGACGAATATAGGCCACTTCTTTGCGCAGTTTATAATATAGGTTAACACATCAGTTTCTCTCTCCCTCTTTGTCTCTGTCTTTATGTATGTGTCTGTATGTCTCTGTCTGTATATATATATATATATATATATATATATATATATATATATATATATATATATATATATATATAGATAGATAGATAGATAGATAGATAGATAGATAGATAGATAGATAGATAGATAGATAGATAGACAGACAGACAGACAGACAGATAGATAGATAGATAGATAGATAGATAGATAGATAGGTACGTAGGTAGGTACGTAGGTAGGTAGGTAGGTAGAGAGAGAGAGAGAGAGAGAGAGAGAGAGAGAGAGAGAGAGAGAATTACGAAAACATGAAACGTGGAACTTCAAACAAAACAGGAAAAAGTAATGAAGATTTTATAAATATTTGTTTATTCTTGCAGTTGTAAGAAGGGAGGTCTTAGAGCACTGATAAAATAAACAAAATGAATGTTATATTTCAATCGGGGTTTTATTCTAACTATACTGCTTTTCGGTCTATTTTATGTAATGGTAAAGCAATAATGTTGATTTGATTAAACTCACCCGATCAAAAAAAATACATTAGATGGCTTGGGATTCACATTGGATAGTCAGTCCATTAGGGTCATACGCCATAGCTTGATACAATGAGATGTTGTAACGAGTGTACACAATAACAAGAGTACATCTTTGCCACTGATAACCCTAATGTAATGTGCGTACAGATTTATATTACTGCAACTTTTGTTTTAATAACACACACGCACGCACACACACACACACACACACACACACGCATGGGGGATTGAAATAGACTTCACTTCTTCGCGTATATCTGTATATCGTGACTTTAGATAAAAAATACCCAGATAATTTTTAAATAAAAATTCTGACATTTCTTAAAGTTTAAACTTTCTATTTCGTTATTTGAAAACATATATTATTTGTCTATCGAAGTACATCTAGTCTGCAATGTTATTAAAAGATTGCTATTTTGATTGTTGGTCCTTTTACATGGCTTTCTGTTTACACCCTTTAAATGCCTCTTGTTAGCTCATTTGCATTTCAAGCACAAGCTTCGACAATGTGCGATCAATAACATGATATGTGCTTAATGCTGACCAAACTATTTGAAGTTTGAATTAAGTTCAGCTTTCTTCCGACACAAATGTTAATTTAACAGAGCTAAATGAGTGCATTTTATAGTAGACTAATTCTTCCTCCACAAAGATCTTCCTCGAACGTGACGACTCATATGTCCCAACAATCTTGCCAGGACTTGATATTAAAGGTATATTATATATATATATATATATATATATATATATATATATATATATATATATATATATATATATATATATATATATATATATATATATATATATATATATATATATATATATATATATATATATATATATATATATATATATATATATATATATATATATGATATTATGACGATCTTTGTAATATACTAAGCTAAGTAATCGCTTGAAAAATAATTTGGAGGAATAAATTATTAGCAAGGCTAAAGTAAAGACTCGGATACAGTTTAATAAAAGAAATAATAAAACAGCCAATACCTTTTTCGTGTTTCGGACGAATTTTATTTACACTCATTTTCATTTTCCTTAACTGTCATTAGCGGACTATCTCAGATACACACTCATTTGTATAATTCATTTCATTTGGCTGAAATTAATAGATTACTATACTCTTCATTATGGATCAACGAGTGCTCTTCATAGACTTGATTTCCCATTGGCGGCGAGAACGCTATAAAATTCAATAATACTTTAAAAGAATATCAGACATGAACCATTGACTAACTATTATCTTACTGACATCTATCACTACAAAGGTTAACCTTAACTCGAAAAGACTTGATAGAGAATGATTTGCTTTATGTGTCTGACCATCAGCGACTTACGAGCATAATGACCATGAAATATATGACTGTCATTTAAGCGTATTTCAAATAAATAATTGTTCATAAATTGGAAACTCCTGTCGCATTTCATACTTCCGAGTCACGCTGAGGCCTAATAAAACAGTCATTCATGCCCGGCAAAAACTGATTGATGCTTTGTTTGTCTTTTACAAGTTTTTCCGTGGTATCCATCACAGTTGTCTTGGAGTGCGTCAGATGTCTATCGTTATAATGATTGTCCTCGTGCTCTTCAATGAAAAACAATAATTTGCTACTGCCTGTTCGGTGGGGCTCACGTGTGTTCGTGTCTTTGCCTATATTGTGGCGGGAAACCTCTGAAGCGTACAACACTGAAGATGGTATATGCGTGTCATTGAATATTTATGAAGTCAGTCAATGTCGTGTATTCCTGACAAATTGTTTCACGCATTTCAAATTTCCAATAAGCTTATCTTATTGCCATGTTGCTGTGTCTGTCGAAAAAATTTCGCGAACTTAAATGTCTCGCGAAATTCACCAAAAAATGTTATAACTGTAAAACAAAATGGTTATTAATACAGGATACACGCCTTCGCAAATGATTGTAACCTGTTCTGAGGGGTATTCGCCAACGTTAGTTATTTAATGTCTAAAGGAGAAAGGGCCAACGATTGTAAAGCTGAGCATGACTGGTTTGTCTGCATTTCCTTAGTGATTTATACGTACCAGTACAGGAAAAATATGACTTGCCTGCGGGGAGAAATTAAATCTAGCACTGTTTTACACCGAGTGCACAAACATGCAGATAAGCATGCAAATACATTATTTACATTAGACTGAGAAATTAAATGCAATGCTATTGTTACCGGTAGTCTGCCAGCAAAATAATTCCCCTAATCTATCTTTGCATTGACAGGTAATTACTGAGTTAGTAAGTTAATGTCGTCAGAGCTCATTTGGCGTAAGAGTTAGATTTCTGGATGAAAGGTTGGAAGTTCGAGTCTAGCATCCGCCTACATCTTTTATATATATATATATATATATATATATATATATATATATATATATATATATATATATATATATATATATATATATATATATATATATATATATATATATATATTGATTTGACGTGTAATCTCTTTTGATTCAAAAATTCAAGTCTGACAGTGGATTGGGTTGATTGTTTATGAACCCAGGCTAGTATTAAATCAAATTGGTGCCAATAGTAAGAGTTGACAATATTCAGATTACAAGGTGATATGACCAAAGTAAACACAAGCAACAACCCTACCAATTCTTCGTAAGAAAAATGACAAATATAGTCCAAATATGACTGTATATTGAACTGCATGGTCCTCAGTTTAGTAGAACATCAAATGGATGCAGAGGCGTAGCGGGGGGGGGGGGGGCAGAGGGGGACAGAGGGCGCCAAATGGGTTTTAAAATAGGTTGTATGTGGAATGTTTGAGTTTCAGGAGGTGTGTGTAAAAATGACTCTTGTCCCCGGGCTCCAAACACTCTAGCTACGCTTCTGAATGGATGTCAATGCCAAGGGCATGAGTTGGTATTAAAGCAAACTAACTAACAATAACAAAAACCAGCAAACCCAGTCACCCAAAAATCCCAAAGAAACTGGAGTGATTTAGAAGACTTTCCAGCCTGTTTTGCTGTAAAACAAAATATTAAAATAAACAAGATTATTTCCATTCCAATTCAACGAAAGCAAAAGTAAATATATCGTACACTATGCCAGTGTATTGGGTTACTTGGTTTTGAGCTGAGGTTATTATGGCATTGGATCGGTGTCAGGGGTAAGAACAGACATTACTGCGTGATTGAAGTGATTCAGTGACTTAGGAAAATCAATACAACAACCTCCCCAATTCAACGCAAGAAAGAAAAAGTTTAATCCAATACTTGAAGGTGGTTAAATGCACCCAAACGTCACTGAAAGCTATTTCAGTATGGAATGTCGAGTGGTCTTTAACAGATGTTGTAGAACTACTCCCTCGTAGCTGAGTCCTCTGTCTGTCCTCCTGGCTTTAATCTTCCACGTCATCTGGGGTCCACGCTGAACCTCTTTCGAACAGGGCATGGTCGTTGTGCAGTCAACCTTGTCGATGGGGTCAGGCCACTAACTCTTCATGTTGCTGTGGAACTCTACAGACCATATTACGTATTGTGAACAACTGTCCACTGACAAAATTCCCCGGTGGACTGCAGGCTCTGCACCCTGCAGATGATGACGGTGTTCAATGGCTGCGCACATACTGCACACGATGATAATAATAACTGTCAGCGAACCACAAATAGTTTCTGGTCAGACAGAGTAAGTGTGCATTTTGCAAAAGAAAATTGAAACAAGTTTGAATATAGTTTTTCACACACATTTAAATATGTAAAACTAATAAAGCTATGGAGAATTGCAATATATATATGGAAATTAATGATGAAGACTTCAGTACCTGATTAACATATAGCACTCAAAGTGTTGCTAATAGAGGTTAGCGGTTTACCTGTATACCTGTCCACCGCGGTACTTTTTCGGTATACCGGTATGTCTATAGTTTCCATCAATAAAGAATTTACAGACATTTCCGAGGAATCTTGTTACAAATTTAATGAGATTAACAGCGTGTTTTCATTATTCATTACAAAATAGTTTAAAAGACTGTCATTTGTTTTACAAAACGGTTGTATCTATCACAAAGTAATGGTGAATATTACAAATATAACTATTTGTATTATCCTTTAATCGCATGTTTGACACGTGTCAGGTATGTTAACGTGGTGTCCAAATGGAATGTTGTGAAATATATTCGGGCCAAACATGTTTTTGGAAAAATGTTGGATTAAAAAACCAACACGTCATATTTTAATTATTTATTAGCGTATGGAAATGAGTTCAGTACATGGTTTCCTTTGAAAGACAGCGAATGATTCGAAAATGTTCAGAGGTATAAACTTCACGAGATTTCTCAAGTTAACTAAATATTTTCTTCCTTGTTGAGCAATTGTAATTTATGTTTACAGTATCAGTTATAGTACATAGTAATGTCTCCACTTTAGTTACAGATTTTAAATTACATCCTGTACAAATCTTTTTAACACGTACTTATCACATTTACCTACATATGTTACTAACTCTTTAAATTTATGGGGATAGGAGGCTGTGATTTTCTTTGAAGCTGAAATTTTCTATTATTTTATCGCAAGATAATTTATATTTATTCCCAATAACATCATGGATGTAATATCATGTTATTTTGCTATAAATCAGAGAATATTTTCCAGCTACTGACAGGAGGAAATTAAAGAAATATTAAAGGAAAAAGTAACAGATACCTGCAGCAGAATACAACATTTTGGTTCTTAATATGATTGTTGTATACTGCGGCACGTATCGCAATACGTTCATAAACAACGCTGTATACAGCGGCACGTATCGCGATACGTTCACAGATACTGTACACTGCTGTGCAAAATTGTTCGTGGTACGCAGCTTTAATTACTAATGTGTTTACAGACTAATAAGGAGCTGATGTGAATGAACAAAAAAAAATTATAACAGAATTATCAGAAGAAATCCCTACAGATTCATTCAAGAGAAATGTAAATCAGTACAGCTTTTTGGTGGCAACAACAAACTTTGTATGCATTTTTCACCAAGATAGAAAAATACCAAATGAAATCTAGTTCGGAATATATAAGAGTTTGATTCTGTTAAGGTACATCTTCATTTTACTATTCAACTTGTGAAGAACGCATTCAGCAGGAAAAAGAAAGTTCAGAACTGTACAATGAAACAAGACCTTTGAAAAAAAATGAACAGAGTTGAAATAGACGATTTCATTTTTAAAAAATTGGTTTAACATTTTATAAACATCGTTTCATAAAAATGAAAAAATAAATATGACATGTTTTCTCTACGTTGCAGAACTTCTACTAACAGCAAAGTTATTTGTGACTTCGTTACTAAATACAGTTAGTGCTCACCTGCATATATCTTCACACTACATCTTGACAAGCATCCTGCTTTTTAAGACAATATCCCTCAAAACTGAAAATGAATACATCTCTGGACATGCTTAAATTAGAATACTGAGAGTGACAGACAACTAAAAAGACAGCCATACTGGGATGCTGATTGTCTTGATGGAATAGAAAAATATAATTAGGTTAGCATAACATATTTGACCAATTAGTGTCATCATGAGTCATTAGACATCTTGGACAAAACATATTTTCTTATCAGCGTGATTGTTTTCAATAGTCCAGAGACCACAAAAGAATGTATAATATTGGATGCAACCCTACAGGCACAAAGCCCGAAGAGAGATCAATTGTCAAATCAAGAACTGCCATCGGCAATTCAAGTTATCTTGGCTGCTTATGAAGTTTTTGGTTTTGTAAGTGGCTAAAACAGTGGAAGCACACATATTAACATCTATACAGCCCTGAATGTGGTCGCAAAGTGACAAGGCTTGTACAGTGACAGTGAAAACTGCTAGATACATTGCATCTTTAATTTGTATATCAATCAATTCATGAATGCTCCTGGTTAATCGTTTATAGAGATACTGCTTTCATTCGGATATTTCAAAACTGTCTGGGTATGATAGCGAATCTATAATATTTGCAGATCTTCCCGATTGTTTGTCCTACTGCCCCCATCGATTTTAAAAACGAAAAGGCTCATGGATATCCATATGATCAATACTTACTTATTCTTCAATTTATAATTTCTATCCTTACTGTTTCTAGTGAGTCCTTAACTCTGTCAACTTATTCGTTTTTTAAACTTAACGAAAGCTTTCGATCTAAACAAACAGAAAAAACTACTCATTGCCCTTTTTCTAGTTTCTCGAATAGTCCATTACAGTGAAAATTATCTTGTCTGCGTCCAAAATGTGTAATGTCTAGTATTAATATTTCGAAAAATTGAACATAAAAATGGAGGAAATCTAGTATACATGTGTTAAAAGAGACGAACCACCAACATTTAAGAAATGATTTGGATTTTCAAAGATGGTGAACTACTACATATATGTTATTTGAAAAAAGACTTGCCCATTGTTACGTACTTAGGCTCGAATAAGCAACAACACAGAAAGAAGTGAAAATAACAAGCTTGTAAAAATTTAGCAAACAATTTATTGACTATGAATATTTTCATAAAAGAAAATAAATAAACTTACGGTTTTAGAGAATCAAGTCCATAAATTAATCCAAAAAGAATTCACAATATAATTCACTAGTGGAATTGCAAAAGTCCTGATAATAAATGTCCTAATAGTTCCCGGTTCGAATCTTGACGATGTAATCCAATATGGACGATGATGTCACGTGATGAAGTCAGTTTTTGTTTTATAATAATCCAAATGAGCACAACTAATTTCTAGATAAATAACACAATTCCTCTTGATCCCAAACAAATTGAAATGATTTACACACAAACAATAAAACACATATCGTTGTATTCCAAAGCCCAGACTAACTACTGAACTGTTCTCTCCCAAACAATAATTTAAATACCTGTTTTTACGTAAACAGGAAAGGAGTCACGACTTTCCAGAATCTCTCAGAACAATCTCACGTTCAAGAAATCACGCAAACATCGTATGACCCAACTAAATTAGTAAGATGTTTAAAGTTTACTCCATTTTGTCCTTGGAATCAACCAATCATTTTAAAACCTTGTTTACAACTCTGATACCAGGTCAGAAATGAGGTCAACACCTGGTGTTTATTCTGTAAAGTAAAGGTTACTACCTCCCCCCCCCCTTCAATGAACGAATCTTAAAACTTAAATTGCCAAATTTTAATCTAACAAACAGACAATAAAAATAAATATAAATGACTTATATCAAATATACGTAACACCATGCAAATATGAAGACCGTGCTACTAAAGAAACGCCCGTTTGTTTCGAAACGCCAACAATTTGACAGTTTTGAAACACCCTCACGCCAGTCAGGTTATAAACACTGATGAATGAAATGACAAATTTTTGTGCAATTGTTATATCCATGATGCTGTTTGATTTTTAAACCGGTGGTGGTACAAACAAAATGGAACGTTTTGATTTAAACACAGCTTCTTCGTATACTAGCTTGTCATGTTCTGTTTAAAATCTAAATGTGTTTTGCTGAAATTCATTTTCTGGATTTGTCGAATTTTTGCAGGTCGATGAAATAACATTTACGAATTACGAGATCTTCGATTTTTGCTGTACATTAAGCTGAGCACAGAACCGTGTATTTATCTACATCAGATGTAATTTATTCATCACTCAGCACTGTCTAGACAATCATGCTGTTAGATCTAATGTTGATTAACTCAACTCTCTCATCATTGAATGCAATGTGCAAGCCGCAGAAACTTTGCAGAACATATGTTTCGTATTTAAAATCGACAAATCAACAGTTGCATTCTTTTCAGCATTGTTTGTTTTTATAACAGCCAACTTTGGCAATGCTTTTTCCCATTCAAACCTGCAAACAAAAACAAACATTTCTTGTGTAGCTTGTATATTGAATTCATGAAACATTTATGTTAGTTCTCAACCGCGATAAAGTTTATCACAGTATATATTTTATTTTTATTTATGTTGTTTCCATCATGTTAAATTAATGTGTCATGTTTATTTATTTCCATAATTAGATTTCAGTGGCACGAAAGTTTTGTGGAAACGTTCACTCATACACATATAGCGTAGGGTAAGCATAGTATTAAGATATTGGAATTCGGGAAGTATTAAAAATTGTCCTTTTTATAACCTTAAATTTTCACTCACAATTGACAAATATGCCAATTTTTGTAAAAGAAATCCTATACCCCCCACACCCACGATGTCCTCGCATTTCACATTTACTGATGTGAATGGAACCCTTTCTAAATATGAAGTCATTAACCTTAACTGGAGTTCCGGAAGATAAATAACTTGAACGAAGAAGGTTGATGTTTGAAATGACAAGTCAACAACATCTCCTGTGATTGACACTCACGACACGCTCTTTCATCCTATTTAACTACTACATTTCCCGTCGCCGTTGCCCTCAGTCATTAGAAATAAAAGCAATGGATTGCCGATAAGCATGTCTCACCTCATTGTTTATGAATACTCCATTGACTGTAACAATCGACAGTGTTGTTTTACCTGGATATTGGATAAAGAAAGAATAGCAGAAAAAGACGCAAATATAATTGTAAAAATAAACAAGAATACGATCGAGGTTATACAGTCAGTGAATTTCAACATTAAATTCAGCTCCTAAATGATTAATCCAGACATATTCTCCTTTCTTTCCTATTCTCCTTTAACCAACAGTTGTTGCGTTCAATACCAATCAGTCTCAAATAATGTTTACAAGAGTTTGTGTTACTAATAATTTTTGTGCATGCTTTGTTGCAAATAGATTTCATTTTTCATAATTACTTGATTATGTAATATCTTTTTATTTCTTGCCAAACAGGCGTAACGTTGCTATTTTGGATGATCATAAACGTATCCCGTTCATGAAAAATAGTTTAATGTTGCAATTTTTCAAATTCTCTTGTATCAAGACTTTCACCCCTTGCAAAATATTGTTACATATAATAAGGGAGCGCTCTCCTTTCTAATGTAAGTTTTAATTCACTAATGATGGCCATTCATCTAGGCAAGAATTTCTTTGAGCTATTCTGTTATATTATATATATATATATATATATATATATATATATATATATATATATATATATATATATATATATATATATATATATATATATATATATATATATATATATATATATATATATTATTCATGGGTGGGGTACAAATAGAAATGACGAAATGCCTTATTGGCTAAATACTTTAAAGAGATCTCATCCCAGCCAAACCACTTATTGAGCGTGTGTCTCTGACACATCAATAAGAATTTCCATATATCTTTAACCTTGCTTTAGCTGTATATTTTGTTAGATAATTGTTGTTATTAAAAATAAATCCATTCTATTGAAGACAAATATTCAGCAATATAATATTTCATCATGAGATTGATTTTGGATTAGGATTATCAAGCATGACTGAGATTGATTTTGGATTAGGATTATCAAGCATGACCTTTCAACTTATCATGTTCAATGTTAGCATAAAGGCTATCAACATTTGCATTAAACATAATTCACGTTTTTAAGAGGTTTAAGTTTGCTCAGTTCCCCACCCCCAATAAAAATATTTGTATCTTTAACATTTGAAAACTGTTTCCGAACCAGTGTGGTTTGCATAAAAATGTATTCATTCGATAATAAGCCTCTAACATGGTCAAGCTTTCCTCAGTATGCACAGTTTTCCACTGGTCTGTGAATTTGTTTTAGAAAAGATACAAATTACTTGACTTGAATTATGCGAAATCAAGTAGTTGAATTCCCTCAGGTCCAAAATACACCTTCGCATAATTTCTTTAAGTTCACTTAATGTCGGAAATGCGATTCCGTACATTCTCTGGCACATAAGCCAGCTGCCAACTGGATTTGGTTTTGAATTTGGATTTGGTTTTGAATTTGGATTTGGTTTTGAATTTGGATTTGGTTTTGAATTTGGATTTGGTTTTGAATTTGGATTTGGTTTTGAATTTGGATTTGGTTTTGAATTTGGATTTGGTTTTGAATTTGGATTTGGTTTTGAATTTGGATTTGGTTTTGAATTTGGATTTGGTTTTGAATTTGGATTCACGAGCTGGTTTGATTCGTTCTTGAGTTGTAAAAGAGTGGAATGAAATTTTACCGACATAAGTTATCAAAATATTTTGTCCTCATTCAAAGTATCAATATATTACGGCGTCTGTATATCATTTAGACCTTTTGAAAGTAAAGTGTGCTCTGCGCAAATTAGAAAGTATCGTCTAGAGATTTTTCCTCTTAAGTTCCCACTTCGGATTGCAAAGCTATTAAATAAGTTTAGGAATAAAGTCAATAAAGTATTTAGCATGTCCAAGTACCCACTTTCAGACGAAAGAGTAAATACGCAATTCGTCCATTAATAAGCATATCGAAACGAATGAGAGAAGGAAGACGAGCGCAGTTGTATATGCTTGAGCTAAACTTGGAACAATTTCCAAGTTATCAAATAGTTTGAGCGTGAAAAGTAAGAAAGTCTAATCTCAAAAGGGATCCCAAGGAGATACGTTGTTGGCATCAGAGCCTCAAGGAGCTGTGAACAGGTAACCGAGGGTCGGGAGCAGGTCAACAACGATTGTGAGATGATTAAATAACAAAGTGTTCTTAACTTCTTACAAAACTTTCTTGAGGTATCTGCAAAAGGCAAAACGGATGCGTATTTTATTGGAACACATCTTTAAAATTATATTAAATATGAATGCGATTGACTTTGGAAGTGTTTACTCAGTGGAGTGGTCTATTTTACGTCAATCCGAACAAAACCAGCGTCTCTTGGACAAGAACGTTAATGTATCATTCAGATCGTGTCAATGGCGTGTCAAACATGAGAATGCGTTTGAAACTGTTTGCATCCTATCAGTAAAAGAAGACAAACTTTAAAGCAAACCTTTATTTTAAGCACAACCCTCGGTTATCATATTTTGGTTGTTTCAGTTCGTATGTGTTTCTTCATTTTCCTTATTTTGGAAACAAGAACAATTATAATTTTTCTCAGCTATCTTCCTCCTTTGTTCTTGAGAAAACCATGATTAGGTGACCACCAGTCAACCCGCTTATGCTATGATGGGCCCTCAGAAATTGCTTTAAATGACACTTCCTTGGCTCTCCATACTACATTGTGCTCCAGACTAAACAAACTTGGACTACATTCATCATTACTTAAATATAAACGTAAGCGAGAAAGGAAACGTTCATTCCAAGCTAGTTTGCGTAGAACATGAAGATTTCCAGTTATCGCTTTTTTCGGCTAAACAATGTATAAATTCGGCCGTTAATTTAGATAACCTGGTACAAATCCCTATTAAATCGTCAACCTTTGTGTCAAATATCACAGAGATACAACTTGGACCACCGGAAAAGCGAACATAAATAGTTAATTGTATCAACGATAAGAATATCGACTTCTTTTTTTGACAGAAACATGGCTAAAACATCAGGCGATGAGCCCAAGTGAGCGGATCTAACACCCACCGGTTACTCCATCAAGTCATTCCCCGCCACTCTCGCATAGGTGGAAATGCTGTCATCATAAAAATTTCCAGGATAAAATATCTTAAACACAACACAACCTTCAATTTCTGCCACACATCACTTGAACTAGTCCAAACAACATTCATACTGGAAAAAATGTCAATCTTTTTTGTCTGCCTTTACCGCCCTTCTCCTAGTAGAAAAATCAAGCTGACTGAATCTCTCTTTTTGGAGCAGTTTCCGAATCTTCTGGAGTATGACAATTCAATAGGTGACAAGCTAATTATTCTTGGAGATTTCAACTGTCCTGAAAATCCATACATATCAAAACTCCTAGATTTCGTTCATGTTTTCAACCTTAAACAGTCAGTTAAACAACCCATCCGTTAACAAGGTTTTATTTTAAACTGGATTTTTCATTGACCTAATGATAATATTATACGGACCACCCTTGTATTCCACGAACTTGCATCAGATCACTTCTGCATTATATGCCATCTCGACGTATCTGTCGCTAACTCTCCACCTTTATTTGCTACTATGAGAAACCTCCGTATAATAAATAGAACCAAACTAATGCATGACATCCAAGCAAACCTAACAACTTTCTTACCTCCTACAGCAGAACAATTCGATAACTGCCTGCGTTGATTGCTAGAAAAACATGTCAAAGCCACCAAGTCCAGAGTATCTAGCCACCCAAATGAAGTTGATGCTACCATCCAATGAGTAGAGAGGTGCATTTCTGATGTGAAATCATGGAAGGCATGTAACAGGCTGCAGATGAATGATGATAAAAGGCCATTCTGATCACAACACATTTTCATTCACAACCTTTACTTCAGACAATAAATATCAGCAACACCTACATTCAATTCACACAGTCAGTACGAAACCTAGGTGTTGCTGTGGACAGTACTCTCATATTGTACCAACATGTAATGAACATATGCAAGGTTGCATATCTTGAGTTGAAATGCATCAGCTCCCTTCGCAAATATCTTTTGGTTGATGCCACTAAAACACTTATGTGTTCAATATTTACTCCAGAAACTTCCAAAAGTTAAAAACACAGCTGCTCGGATCATCTTTAGAGTACCACGAACAGAGCACACCTCACCACTGCTCTGTACCCTACTCTGACTATCCATTCGACCCAGAATCAAACACAAAATATGTTCTCTGTGCTACGTTTCACTGACGGACTCGAGTCCAACGTACCTATCTGGCCTCACCCATGTGTATACACCAGCAAGATACTTACGCTCCTCTTCTGACAATCGTATACACATTATTACCACTATGAAAACGAATTCATATGGGCAACTTTCTTTTGCATACCAGGACCCAGCAATGTAGAACGAATTGCCCATTGAAATTAGACACAAAGACACAGTGATCCCTTTCAAGAGTGCTCTTAAAACACCTTTTTCGACTGCAAGAACGAACTTAAAGATATACAAAGTCCTCATTATTATTATTATTATTATTATTATTATTATTATTATTATTATTAGTAGTAGTAGTAGTAGTAGTAGTAGTAGTAGTAGTAGTAGTAGTAGCAGCAGTATACAAGCTGAGGTTTGATGCAGGTCAAATAAACTCATAATCGACAGTTTTTTTTCTTCTCCAAAACATGTTCTTCAGAGGAAAAGTTAAGGAACAACAAAAATAACTGCATAGTTATACAAACCACAGCGGTGTTTGTTACTATTTTCTCACGTACACAACAACGAGATTATGTTAACAAAATCTGGGTAACAATATATTCTTCTTAACAGAACGACATAGCATACAATATTTTTGTCTGCGTTATACTTATATATTTATCTAATACATCGAAAGTTTATTCTATCATATGTTGCACAATTATTTTTTGGGGTCGGAAATCGCAAATCAATTTTACTGGCAGTTTGAATTTCCAAACAATCCGCTGGAAATATGTACTTTTGAGTTTAGAAAGTACAGCTGGTACCCAAAAGAACTTGGTTGGGGGGGGGGGGGAAATTAAAAAACCACGATGAAGAGACAAATTATAGATTCCTGATAAAGTAATGTTGGACATCATTTTCAGTCCTGGATGACACTTACTGTTTTTTCGCTCTTTGTCGTCCGCTATTTACCCCATAAACATGTCAATGAAGTTCTTGATTTCTTATATAAGGAATGAATAATTTGTATGTGTCTAGCCAGTTTCTTTCATCTAAGGCAATGTCTCGAAATTCTCTTTCTCTAGAAATATGCAAGTTTCTTCTCATGAGATAACGCAATATCATCTTAAATGTTTTCATTGTTGGGAGTTCGGATTCAAAAGTATTTACTTCAAGAAAGTTAATATTTTTGGAGGGGCAAAACAAAAACCTTAAAAATGGTTGGTGCGCAGGCTATATTTAGCAAAACAATACTAAATATTACGGATACGTGAAAATATATAAATTATTTAGTGACCCTTTTCATATTACCTTTCATTTTTATATTTCATGTTTAAAATATATATCCTTATATTTTCACAATAAATACAAGATTTACCATATATATATATATATATATATATATATATATATATATATATATATATATATATATATATATATATATATATATATATATGCACACATAAAACAAGAAAAAAAGCACTTTTGAGCCAGAAAAATCAATGGATAAAAAATATCACCTTTCAAACATGGAACGAATATTTTAATTTGCTGAAGTAATCGGACTTTACTCTATTTGCTCCTCTATCATGTCAGTTCCCTGCACTATATTACCAAAAAATTTTTTTAATAACGAGATATTCTGAAAAAGTTTTAAAAATGTCCACAATATAATTTAGAAACATACTGCTCTCTTAAATCGCTGATACATTTATGAAAACAGTGGCGTAGTGAACGTAAAGGTGCTGGGGGCGACGATAATGGCCCAAAAGGGTTTTGTCGCCCCAGGATCTCTTGCGCCCGGGATTTTGGCGCCTTAAGACCTCTGGCGCCCCTTAACAGGGTTCTGAGCAAGTTTGGTAAAAACAATAACCCAAATGACTTTTCCTGTGTAAGAACCGAGTATATTTCATCCTGTTTTTCAAAAAAGATATATATTTTAAATAATTAAAAATCACCGTTATGTTTACCACTTCATGAAATGTATCATGTATTAAAGTAGGAAAATTAATTATTCAACACTTCAATATCTATCTGTCTCTCTTTTCTCTATCTGTCTGTCTTTCGGTCCCCCGCCTGCCCGAGTGGTCTAACGCCGCTCGCCTTTACTTATCACTAACACATCTCACGTCAGACCGCGTGGGTTCGAGTATCAGCTCGACCAGTTCGGGTATGTGAGAAAGCTTGTCAGTATATTCCCGATGTTTTACCTTGTTCTTCCACCAGACGTATACCGGCCATCATGTATAGCAGGTAATTTGCTGAAAATGGTGTTAAACGTACCAATAATAATGCAGACACTCAATGTATGGCAGCAGAACCTAATTATTTTTCTCATTAGGTTTTGTCCTTGAGAATAGCTCATCAAAATTATTGAGTTCTCTATGGTCAAACGAAAATGCATAGAAACTATCAGCACTTTCATACCCTATAAACGAGCATCAACACCATTCTGTCAGCCATGATGCAATTGCCGTATACATCTGCTGATGAAACGTAAGCAGATAGCCTTAAAGAAAGTATGCTTTACCAGACTTCAAACATAATGGGAGAGACATAAGTATATTTAGAAGAAAACCCAGTCAGTATGCATGGATTTTCTCAACTACCCCATCCACGACATGGTCAGCTAGCATTCCACCCCAAAAAGAAGCTCTACACTTACATCAAAAACATGAAGTGTGACAGCTCTGGTGTAGCTCCATTTAGGATGGATGGTATTATCTATTCTGACAAGACGGAGATCCTCAACAACCGGTTCCCATCGATATTCACTAAATAAATCTGTGACAACATTCCTCTGGTAGTATCAACTCCTTCAACTTCTCCTCCACATCTTATTAAAAAAAGGTGTGAAGAAACTACTAGAAGGACTAAACTCACATACGAAAACCGGCTCAGACCAAATATCATCTCGTTTCTGGAAGGAAATGGTAGCAGCCATTACACCAGCTCTCAACATTTCTCACCTTTATATTTCAAGCATCACATGATCAAGGTAAAATCCAGAAGACTGGAAGGAAGCCGCACGTCACTCCACTATTCAAGATAGGAGGCTAACGACTCCAACTATATGTTAGTGTCATTGATGTCAATTTGCTGTATGGTCGTGGATCATTCTGTTCACAGACACCTGATGAATCTGAAACAAAACAACATCCTTTATTATACAAATATATGGCTTAGAATGGAAAAGATCCTGTGAGACTCATTTAATTACAACTGTTCATGACTTTTAGACCGGATTGAACAGTAAACAGCAGATAGATGCTGTCTTGCTGGATTTTAGCAAAGTTTTCGTTAAGGTGCCCCATCAACGTCTTGCAAACAAGCTTCAACATAATGGCATCAGAGACCGGACGCCTGATTGGATACAGAGCGTCCTAGCAATCAGAAACCAACAGATCATGATTGACGGGACTGTATCATCAACCTCTCAGGTGTCCCACAGGGAATAGTACTACTTGTTCTCCAACTCTTCTTACGACCTGAAATTAAATGTTTCCTCTACTGCGAGACTATACTACTGTGAAGAACGTTTAATACACGATAACATGGAGTCTCGCTACAAAACCAACGTCTTACATGAGTTGGAGAGAATAAGACAAATGAATGCCTACGATTTTTAATAACTTATATTATATTCATATGGAAATCTTGAAGAGGCCAACAAAGCTAAATGACCTGGTGTTATTTTGGACAGCAAACTATCCTAGAATTCTCACATATACTCGGTTACCAAAAAGCCAATCAGACGACATATGTTATGAAACAATATTTCAAATTCAGGACTGCTGCTACAAGATTCATGTACACCGGCTCGAATAAGCCTAAACGGTGTGTGACCCACACTCGAAGACCAATGCAGTTAAACTAGAAAGATTCCAAAAGCGTGCAGGAATATTTTGTCACGGTGACTACCCGCGAGCCAGTAGCCTCACAACCATGATGAAGGACATCCACTGGGAAGACTTGCGAATCCGTCGTCATCAGAGCAATATCACAATGATGAACCACATCGTCAACCAGCTGGTTGAAATACATACAAGAGGGTTCTTGACTTTAGCAAACGCATCACCCAGATGTCATACAAAAATATATAGGGCACCATACTATTCTGTGGAAACATTTAAGTGTTCCTTCCACGAGAATCCGTCTTTAAAACTGCTTGACAGCGACAGCCGATGGAGCGTCGTTCATGAAAACCTTTAAGGTCTACATCGGCACTGGAGGTGTGTTCTATTAGGCTGTTTTTAATTTGTACAAAGAACCTTCCTTCTAGCACATGTCCATCATTCACCGCAGTACGACTATCCTTGATAAGGACCAAGCACTCAAACCACTAGAAGAGAGAGAGAGAGAGAGAGAGAGAGAGAGAGAGAGAGAGAGAGAGAGAGAGAGAGAGAGAGAGAGAGAGAGAGATTATTTAATTTGGATTGTTTGTTTGGTGTTTTATTCAATGCATTTTGTACTGTAACATTGTCTGTTGGACTTAACCTTGCCCAACATTTAGTTCATTTTCTTCTTGACTTGATTCTTTATTTTAATCTATAAACAAATATTACATAGCTAAAGTATTATATATGTGTATGGGTTTAAAATCTGAATTATTCTTGAGAGAAGTCAATGTGTTTATTTGGATCTAGTTCTAGGTATTGGAATTTCCTTAGTGTCTTTGACATAATCCAGGTTCTGGCTGCTAAGATAACATATTTTCTGGTAAATATCGGGATTTATCTATATTAAATTCCATCAGTCAATAGTTATATATTCCTCCAAGCGACTTCTCATCATTTTCATATGTGCTCTTCGTGTGAGTACATTATACTTTCAAAGTACTTTTGTAAAAAAAAGTCTAACGTCGTTGTCATACAGATTAAGACATCATTGGTAGGGCGAAATATAAACAACTTCTTTACAACACCTTTATACATATTTTGCAAGACTGACACTTCGCGGCGTTACTTTCTTTATTGACAACAAAGTTTGAGAGGAGCTTGATAAATAAATAAAAAAGAGAAAGTAAACAAAATGTGAAGATCACGTGGCATTCTAAGCAATCTTATTTTGTTTCTTTCTTTCTTAAAAAAATAATACAATGAAATGCATAGGAAATCATTTTGAAGTTATCTTGAGACGATAAAAGTTGCTCCATTTAAAAAAAAGCTGCTTACTCTTGATTGCATCATTAGATATAGTAGTTCCTTAAAAGTACAAATTGATTAATTTGCTCCCATGACGCATGAGACGTAACTCGTAGTATAGTCTTCCTGAATAGTTACGTTCGAGTTATTTATCCTTACACTGAGGTCATGTTGCCAGTCGATTGTACCCTCTACCAACGACCATTTTTGTTTTGACAATTCTGTCTTAGCAAAAGAAATATTTCTCATACCTGTTGTCCATTTTTTTTTCAACTAAAGTTTCTTCCGTCCCCACCACCATTCCGTTCTCAAAAACCATTCCATTTTCAGGGCGATAATTCATGTGTTCGTCTGTGCCTCTAAGTTAGTCATGTTGTAGTCCTACATGTAAGACCTCGACTTTGATATTTATATTTGGGGCGTCTGGGTCTTATCGCCTAAGTAACGGCGCTGTGGATTAGCATTGTAAAGAACGTATTATTTTCAGGAATATCTCACAAAACTGGCAACCAATAATTACGCTTTCCTACAAAGTAAAGTCATAATGTTTTAGTCAGACTTTACTTCCTCTGTTGTATTTTCTCTAATAAATTCAATCTCTCACAATATAAATGGGCATGTTTGCAAGTTTCGTACTTGGTCTTTATTTCAGTTGGCTGGAAAGCGATGAAAGTTGAAATAGTATTCTTTAACGAAACGAATACAAATATATTGTGCCTATTTGAAGGGAGAAAATTCTAATATTCAAAAGCTTATATTTTATTGCTGAAGTTACCAGGATAATATATTTCTTCATGTCAATAATAATACCGACATAGCAATTAGGAGCAGATATTGAATTATTATCTTTTTTCTATATATTATTTCTCATACATAATGGGTAGAATCAATCAAACCCAGTTGTAGCTTCGAGGTCAGGCGAATCTACAAATTTTCCAGACCAGAGAGATTGCAAGGTGTGTGTGTGTGTGTGTGTGTGTGTGTGTGTGTGTGTGTGTGTGATATACTCGTTTAAAGATCAAGTCCAACTGCAAACAACAATGATTCAGATCTGCAGGAACTATGTCAATGTTAGCTGCAGTTCAAACGCGTCTCAAACAAAAGAGCAGAAAACCCTCAGTTATTTTTTTTATAAAAGAGGATTATTCTACAATGATATTGTGAGGTCTCATAACGTACCACGAGCGAAAAAAAATCAGCTTTCGCAAGTTGATTTCCACAAGCTCTTACATTTTATATATTCACATTTCCTGCATCGTTCAAAGCCGGATTCTTGAACATGCAGTCTCCCTATAGTACAGACACGTGAAAACATAATATGTGTTGCAAATGAAAGGCATCAACTCTCCTGAAGCCAGAAAATTTCTGAACCACTTCTCATCTTATCACAGGCAGCCAGCGAGTAGTAAGTAGAGAAGAAACTTTGCACGAATGCACGTCTTAAAGGTTTCACAACATGCGCCAACGTTTGATCTCGATAACGTACATCGATGAGTGTCCATTATCATAAATAACAAAACTCCTCAGATAAACTTCAATCATATTACCATTTTGCAGGCTTTTACAATTTGCTCAATATATCTCAATCGCCAACACTTTTGCTTTACTTAGTAATTATAACGCCCATCATAAAATTTGGGATATGTGCAACCTAGAAATGAATGCAAAATTTGCAAGGTCTGTTTTACATGAAGATATTTAATTATGTCGTTCAACAGTGTCCTTAGAGCATAATATACGCTAAAAGTATTGCCTTTGACTATTATGTCTAAGGCGTGTAATGGTTAATTACATCAGAAACAAAAGCAAACATAACTGTTGCAAAACAAACTACCAGTAGGTCTTATGTTTTACAATCCGTGACAATAAAAAAATGTATAAACAAGAACTGAAATAGAATTCGTGTTATGCACAAGTTTTTTGCCCGACATAATAAATATTTGCATAGTTTCATATCACGGCCTTACGATAAATGAAGTAATATACTTCAAAGGCAGTCTCTTTGAATAATAGTAGTACAAGATCCAATACTACTCATACATGTGTATAAATACATAACTATTAAATTAGTATTACTTTGGTAATTAAAAGAGAATAAATTATTATTGTGGAATATTTTCTCTAGTGTTTAATTTATTTATTAGAAAATAATACGCTGGATGTTCTACGTCATTTTTTTGTCTTCTCGAGTTAATAGCATACCAACTCCAGCATCACTTTCATCAACATACATTTTAAATGATTGTCTGAAATTTGGAGGTGTAAGAACTGGTACACTTAAGTATGGCCTTTAACCTATCAAAAGCCTCCTGACATTGGTCAGACCAGTTAAGGTTAGTTTTCTTGCTCAATAAATTTGTCATGGGTTAAGAAATTATGGAAAACATTGAACTAAATTTCCGATAGTATCCAACCATAAGTACAATTCTCATCCGCTGCTTTATTCTGATAGGTACAGGGAATTCAGAGATAGCTTGGACCCTAACGTCTATAGGATTAGCCTGTCCATATCACACGATATATCACAGAACTGTAATACAAGCATGACAAAACTCACTTTTGGATAAATTAATTGTCAAATTTGCATCAGTGAATCTCTCAAAGAATTTCTAATTGTCTCTAACTGAACTTTCAATGTGTCGTTGTAGATGATGACATCATCGCTGTAAGCATCACAATTACCTAGACCATACGTAATTAAGTTCATTAAACGTTGAAAAGTACATCCCAAACGGCATTGCTTTATATTGATAAAGTGTCAGTTGGAGGCACGAATGTCGAAATTTACTTTGCCCTGTCCGTCAGTGGAATTTACCAGAATCATTTTAGAAGTCCATATTTTGTGTCATTCTTTGCATTTGCAATTTTATCAATACAATCGTTGATTTTTGACAATGGAAATGAATGTTTTAGTCACACTGTTCATCTTTCTATAATCAGTGCACGTGCGAAAAGTGTTATCTGGTTTCAGAACAAGGATACATGGTGAACTCCTGTCACTTTTACTCGGTTCTATAAAAATCATTCTACAGCAAATACTGACTGTCGTTTTTCAAACAGTCTTGCTTGAGATAGTTCGTCATGTACGGATATTGATTCACAGGTGTGGACTCTAGAATTTCATCGTCATGGTACATTTCATTCGTTCATGTAGGAACATCTGGAAACAAGTACTCATATTCAACTAACCCTGTTTTAGTTCGTTCTTTTCTTGTTGCTTGCGATGTTAAAATTTCTGCTCCAGATTATTCCTAATGTCTGAATTCCGACGATTGGTTATCCCAACGTCACTATAGTCGAAGTGTATTCCATCTCTTAAATCCTCACCCTGTGGGACAGGCTAATTAAACTGACTGTATGATAAGCCTGGATATCTCTATCAACATACTCCTTTACCATATTTATAAGGCAAGATTGTTTTTATTTATGCCTTATATGAGTATTGATGATATAATTTAAATCACGTGCTTTCTTTTCAACTGAATAAGGACTATACTACTTATCACGAAGATGATTTTGTGGCATAGGAAAGAGAGCCATATATCTAACACCAGGCTGAAAACTCCTTTGCTTTGTACTTTTGTCATATCTTACTTTCATTTTTGACGACTGAGCAGAGTGCATATTAGTTCTTGCAACCATCCAAGCATTATACAACTTGTATTTACAATTGGAAATATAATCGAGAAGATTAATTTATATATATTCTTTTGAAAGAAGTATTTTTTTTAAAACTTCAATGGTCCACAGACAGTATGACCAAACACTAGTACAAAAGGATTGAATCCTAAAGACTTTTGAACATATTCCCTAAGAGCAAACGACAGTAAATGAACACCTTAATCTTTTCCTAATCTTTTCCAGTACCAAAACAATATGAAATGACTCATACTTTTCAAAGTTTGATGACATCTTTCTAAAGCTCCTTGACATTCAGGGTGATAGGCAGAAAATTTGAATTGTTGTATGCCTAATTCATGTATAACTTGCTGGAAACTTCCACAAATAAAATTTGACCCATTATCAGATTGGATTGGTTTTGGCAAGCCAAACTGAGATTTTAAAAACAACTTTATCAAGGCTTTTACTATTTTTTCAGTTGTAATATTCATCAAATGAATTGACTCTTTAAATCTTGCTGTCGCACACATTAAGTAGTGGTTGCCCGACTGTTTCTTAGGCAAGAGACCGACACAATCTACCATTATTTTGCGAAATGGTTCTTCAAATGTATGAATATTTTGCAGGTGAGCTTTTGATATATTATAATTGTGCTTTAATTTATCATTTGACAAGTGTGGCAAGAATTGGAGTATTTACAATTGCTTTTAATTTTTGGCCAAAAAAAGTAATTAAAATTCTTGTCATACGTCTTATTGATTCCTAAATGACCAGCCGAAGGAGACTCCTTGGTGAAATTAAGAATTTCGTGTCTGTACGATTTTGGAACTACAATTTAATAGTTCACCGGATTCTCGTTGCAGCAGGTACCTTAGATGGTCTCTATATTCTCAAAAGAACAACATGTTTAATAACATAACAAATAGTTATTTCTGTGGATTAAGTTTCACAAATAAAACAAACAGGATATCTCATCATATTTTCCTTTTCGACAAGTGAGTTTCGTTGTCACCCTGATTAGAATTAAGATAATTCGTAGTTAAAAGAAGTGCAATGTGTTCAATATCTTCTGATTGGTCCACGAGGGGTAAACGTGACATCATCAAAAGCCTGACCAATACATGTGCCAGCTAAATTGATTTCTTTCCTGAATAACATTATTCTCAAACGTTGCCTTTGCCATAACTGTGGTAACTGCACAAGCTGGGTATAAATCGGGAATTTTTTTCTCAATACGATGGACTTTCTGATCTAAACAAGGCTTGTGAGTTACAACCACAACCTTATCTCAAGCTAGGTCATTGATTAGTAATAAATGATTACCCTCAGTGAGTAATGAATACATAATGAATACACTGTTCTGCCTGTCACGGGTCCTGAGACTTAGTCTGATAACATATTTTCACAATGGAGAGGAACATTAACAACGCCGCACTCTACTACCTGAATAAAAACACTTTCATTAGAAGAAGACTTCCCAGAAAAAGACAAAGAAGATGATGAAAATAAAAATAAAAATGAGATGCTCCTTTGTCTCTTAAATTTGAATAAGGATATAATTGGCAAATCACCTATGAGTGATATGGAACCTTTAGACATGCATGATTCATAATTATCCATAATAAAATCAGACTGGAGTTTGTTTGATCCAACAAATGAATTGATTTCAATACATGACTTGACCTCTTAGAAAGTAGAGCATTTGGAATAGGTCTGTCTCGATTCTGATGCTTTTTTAAAAAATTGTAGTAATCATAAATAACGCGCCCTTTCTTCTTGCAATAGGTGTACGTAGGTAGAAATAAAGAGTTCTCATCAATCTTATCAGAAACTTAATATCTAAACGTTGTGCCAGTTTTAAATTTGGAGGTGTTCGTGTTAAACTGTATCTTACTGGCAATTTCATCTTGTTTCCGATTGTCGTAATTTCCATACAGAGTATTCTCAACCGGTACCATTTTCACGAAGAGATCGTCCCTTTCGGCGGCTACCTTCATTTTCTTAAAGCCTTGGTTTCCAACCTACAACAAAAAGTATAAATGTTTAAAAACCAACGATTCAAGCAAATTCTTAAATCAGCTTAAATATTTATCTTCAATGGTCCTTTCTCGCTGATAAAGACAAACTATGCAGCGCTGATTTAAATAAATTTGAATTGATAAATCAAAAATGAAGCAATTACTATCAAAGTGTCATAACGTCTTCAAAATCGAAGATAATTCAGCTAACATTTGTAACTTTAACAAACCCAACGAAACTATAGCGATAACATTTCATAACTTCTAACAAAATGTTTGAAGTATTCAGGCCAATTCTTAAATCGTCTCATTTGATGAAAAACCTTATTCAGTCTCTAAATGGGCATCAACTAGTCAAATGAGTCATCTTCGTTACAACGGCAACGTAGAGAAAGGTATTTTGCTCGATCGCTTTTGTACTGCACCCAGGACTTTCAAATCTATAAACGTATTCAGATGTATTAAGACTAACAAGTCTAAAATTACCTGTATTGAAAACGATAATATATAAATAAATTTAAGCTCTTCCTCGGCAATACACACTCCTTTAACTATTGATATGCATGAAAATAACATAAAGATTAAACAAAGTTCAAAAATCCTTAAATTGTTCCATAAATTTTCCCAACTCATTTCTGCGTTCTTAAACACACAAAAACGAAAACAAACTAAACAAAATTTACTCCACGTACTTCATTCAAACTGGCTTCAATTCTCCATCAATTACATTTTTATGAAAGTTTTTTTTTAAATGTTATAAATTTAGGGAAAAAAGAAACATTATAAAAGTTCATAGAAAGTTTTTTTTTTAAAGACAAACACAATAGTTTACAGTTTTTTTACCAAAAGGGAACATTAAAACTAAGACTATTTAACAAACATATAGCATCTCTGAAACGTTATACTGATGCATTGCTTTTAAGGCATATCGCGAGGAATCGGAATATTTCATGGAGGTAAATATCGTGCGTATCACATGTTTATAACGTAATTCGATACAAAAATCAGAATAAAATATTTATTTAAAAAACGGGAAAAGAAGTGGAACACAAGTTACGGTATTTACAATTAACAAATATACTTACATCACAGAAGATAGTTCTACAATTTTCCCAACAAACAAAACATGCCTACTTTTTAGCCAGTTTCATATTGAAATGGTGGGATCAATATTGTTGTTTAGCTATTCAATATTAGCGTAACCAAATCAAGGGCTAGCGACAAATGTTGAAAATTAACGCATCTGCTGGGTGATCGGAGTAAACAAGTGTATGCTGGTATCATTGGTTTATATATTCTCACCCCAACAAAAGAAACCGACTTTAATGAAACAAACCTTGTAGCCGTGTTTAGTAGACACACTTATTGATTGTTTTTTGCCACATTAGTCGCAGCAGAACTAAGTTTAGCAAAACTGGCAATTAAAAAATAAACAACTAACCTCCAAATAAATAAACATTACCAACAATAGTGTGCTAACGAACGCGGGGTGGGTTGCTGGGGCGGGCGGGGTGTTTGCCCTGGGTGCCAAAACCTCTTTGGGACTTCATTTTCGCCCTGAGCCCAATTTACCCTTAATACACCACCGACTGCAAACGTAAAGATTGTTCAACTGGAGATCGTGAGCAATTTCCTTATAATTAAAAAAAATAGATGTAATTTCATCATCATCATCATCATCATCATCATCATCATCCCTTCCCTTTAAGGGCTTGTCAATCAGTTACCTGGATATATTACCCTGTTACAAAAATGTATCTTGTAAATGCATTTATCTGTTTATTTTGTCATTATCTTTCATTAAAATATTAATAAATTTGATAAAGAAATAAAGAAAATACAAGTTGTTTACACACGCACATTTCTTCTTTTCACAAGTTATTTTGCATACCGTTGTTTTGGACTGAGTGTTCGTGTGACCAAAATGTTATGTAAGTTCATGTTGTAAATGCAATATGTTTTGTCAGTATCTTTCTTTCTATTTTAAAAAAAGAATTGGATCCACAAATAAAGTAAATGCAAGTTCTCCCCACAATTTAGTATTACCTCTATTGCTACGATCAAACTTAAGATGTCGAGATAAAACCTTAAATGATTAGATTAATTTAAGAGTAAAGATTTGACTGAGTTTCCAATGACTAACTCCTTTTATAAACAAGCATCATTGTTTGTAACCATCTATTAAAAGTCTCAAACGGTATTTGCCGGTGTTTGCTTTTATTGTTCACATGGTATAACGGTACCAATTGCGCATGACCAGATGGGTGGAGCTTAAAGTGTAGGGTCCATTGCAGGCAGTACTAGAGGACAACATGAGCTATGATTGGTGGATTATGTAAGAGTTGTACTTTCTGTTAGGCTTAAAAAATAGTTTAGCCTCTTGGCAACATGTGAATTTATGTTAATTCCTATATAGATCATATTTTGTATTTTTTATGATTTTTTGAAAATGTCATAGACATGACTGAAAATAAGTATGTTGTGACTAGATAACTCATACCCCTGTCTAGTTCCAGCAGAGTTATCTCTCTTAAATGCAATGGAGTACCTGGTTTTGTCATCATCAAATTGACAATCTAACATTGTTCTCTATAACAGTGTGTGAGATGCATGCTAAATTAGGATAGTAAATATATTTATCTCTCCAAATATTAGCATTGAGGTCTATGGAAAAACAATTGGTACCGTGATACCTAAAAGATAATACCAGCTTCACAGTGTATCCATAGTAACGAGTATACATAACCACCACTTCTATACTGTCATAGTGTCATTTGGTTAAACAATGGATATTGAGATGTTTTGGTCTAATATTGACAGACTTTTACATAGAAAATGTAGAAAATAACACACATTAGCTTTGGAATGGGGCTTTTGTAATTATATCTATAGCATATATAGACTGATGGCTTTGTGACTGTGTAGTCAGCTCCAATATTAGCATACAGGCCATAAAAAGGTTATGTAAAGTTAATATAGTTAATTTTAGCCAAAGTATTGACTATTTTATGCGCAAAAGATGAAAAATCATGGATAAAAAACAACTCTCTTGTTCTTCTAAAGCATGTTATAGACCAGGATAGAGGACCTCTACTGGTCCTCTTGTAGATATTTCACTTGTACCATAAAGAATATTCTGGTATGAGTATTTTAGGTAATTTATTAAAGATATGGTATTCCTTCCTATTTTGATTTGAATAGTCCTGCTCTAAATGTCTTTTTTTTGTTGTAAACTTTTGTGCCATGAAAAATGAACATGCGATTCCTTAGTTAGATAATCATTCTTGAGGTCTCTACTACATATGGAAACCTGGATTTTAGGTCCTCACTTTATCAGTAATGCATTTTTGGATAATTTAATTGCATTGAAGTTAATACATGTGTCCTTGAACTCATCTATATATAACATGGATAAGATCTTGGAGAAAATAAAAAGACCACACCTTATGTATATCATTAAGTTATCTCCCTTACACCAAACCTAAAATTTCAATAGATAAAAACCCACAATTTAAGTTAATGTGTAAGAAAATCAATAGAAGATTTGTGAAGAATCATATTAGCCCTTGGTCTTGATGCAAATTGAACTAGAAGTACTTTAATAATTTTTCCCAGTAAAGTTTAAAAGTTTGAAAACTGATCAAGCATGCTTTGGGATTTTTGCTTAGGTATTTTTTCTGTCTAACAGAAGCCCATTATTGTTAATTTCTTATTTAGAAGAAATATAACTTATATGCATCTATATTATCTACATTATTCACCCTTTTATATTAGCTAGGAATGAACACCATGTCACCTGATAGTTGGTGTCTGTAAGGGATGTTATAGCACAGGTCCCTTTTTTATTGTCCCTTTACCTATGATCCACTGCCTCAAAATATTGTCCAAGGTAACATCATCAAGCTCTCGCTTCTCATTTTTCTCATTGCTGCTTGTGTCTCCTTTAATTCCAGTATCATTAGCTAAATCTCCCATTTAGATACACACTTTTCTTCTGTTTATAAATCCATTGGACTCACTATACTCATTGTTAAACTTTAGCATTTTTCTGTATATCAGTCCACATTTTCAACCCCAAATCCATGATAACCACTTAGAAAAGCTGTTATTTACTTTATTTGGTGTCAGATTGGCTTATTGCATCAATTGTATGCACTACAGAAAGGAGGGAAGATTTCTATTAGCATGACAAAGAGGCTGGGTAGCTTGACCTTTGTGTGAGGACTAGAGGTTAGTGACCTCTTGCATATGCAGACAGTGTAAAGTGTTCAAAGCTAATACTTTATAATTAGATTGGGCCATGTCCACCTGTCCTTGTTGTTACTTTCTGTGTTAATGAAACAATTATAAGTCCTTTATTTTAGATCAAAATGTCTCTTTAAGAGTAGAACTGGTACATGCTAACTAGTGTGTTGACCTTTGACCTTACTATTAAACAATATGACATAATGTGATTTATCGCATATCACCAAAGTGAAGTTTGATAAGTGCTAATATGAACAAAACACAACTCATAGTTTAAAGAATTCATTTTATTTCAAAACATGAGTTTGATAGTGAAGCAAAAGTTTGCAAACAAGAGTTCCAACAGCTCAATAACATTTCTATATACAATCATATAGAACATAGCTTAGTACTTCATAAAATTGTTTTTGACAAGCGAGACTAAGTACACTTGTTAGTTATATAGTCCCGAGCTATTTCACAGATTATTGGAAAAATCAAGGTTTGCTATAGGTATAACGGTACCAATTGCGCATGACCAGATGGGTGGAGCTTAAAGTGTAGGGTCCATTGCAGGCAGTACTAGAGGACAACATGAGCTATGATTGGTGGATTATGTAAGAGTTGTACTTTCTGTTAGGCTTAAAAAATAGTTTAGCCTCTTGGCAACATGTGAATTTATGTTAATTCCTATATAGATCATATTTTGTATTTTTTATGATTTTTTGAAAATGTCATAGACATGACTGAAAATAAGTATGTTGTGACTAGATAACTCATACCCCTGTCTAGTTCCAGCAGAGTTATCTCTCTTAAATGCAATGGAGTACCTGGTTTTGTCATCATCAAATTGACAATCTAACATTGTTCTCTATAACAGTGTGTGAGATGCATGCTAAATTAGGATAGTAAATATATTTATCTCTCCAAATATTAGCATTGAGGTCTATGGAAAAACAATTGGTACCGTGATACCTAAAAGATAATACCAGCTTCACAGTGTATCCATAGTAACGAGTATACATAACCACCACTTCTATACTGTCATAGTGTCATTTGGTTAAACAATGGATATTGAGATGTTTTGGTCTAATATTGACAGACTTTTACATAGAAAATGTAGAAAATAACACACATTAGCTTTGGAATGGGGCTTTTGTAATTATATCTATAGCATATATAGACTGATGGCTTTGTGACTGTGTAGTCAGCTCCAATATTAGCATACAGGCCATAAAAAGGTTATGTAAAGTTAATATAGTTAATTTTAGCCAAAGTATTGACTATTTTATGCGCAAAAGATGAAAAATCATGGATAAAAAACAACTCTCTTGTTCTTCTAAAGCATGTTATAGACCAGGATAGAGGACCTCTACTGGTCCTCTTGTAGATATTTCACTTGTACCATAAAGAATATTCTGGTATGAGTATTTTAGGTAATTTATTAAAGATATGGTATTCCTTCCTATTTTGATTTGAATAGTCCTGCTCTAAATGTCTTTTTTTTGTTGTAAACTTTTGTGCCATGAAAAATGAACATGCGATTCCTTAGTTAGATAATCATTCTTGAGGTCTCTACTACATATGGAAACCTGGATTTTAGGTCCTCACTTTATCAGTAATGCATTTTTGGATAATTTAATTGCATTGAAGTTAATACATGTGTCCTTGAACTCATCTATATATAACATGGATAAGATCTTGGAGAAAATAAAAAGACCACACCTTATGTATATCATTAAGTTATCTCCCTTACACCAAACCTAAAATTTCAATAGATAAAAACCCACAATTTAAGTTAATGTGTAAGAAAATCAATAGAAGATTTGTGAAGAATCATATTAGCCCTTGGTCTTGATGCAAATTGAACTAGAAGTACTTTAATAATTTTTCCCAGTAAAGTTTAAAAGTTTGAAAACTGATCAAGCATGCTTTGGGATTTTTGCTTAGGTATTTTTTCTGTCTAACAGAAGCCCATTATTGTTAATTTCTTATTTAGAAGAAATATAACTTATATGCATCTATATTATCTACATTATTCACCCTTTTATATTAGCTAGGAATGAACACCATGTCACCTGATAGTTGGTGTCTGTAAGGGATGTTATAGCACAGGTCCCTTTTTTATTGTCCCTTTACCTATGATCCACTGCCTCAAAATATTGTCCAAGGTAACATCATCAAGCTCTCGCTTCTCATTTTTCTCATTGCTGCTTGTGTCTCCTTTAATTCCAGTATCATTAGCTAAATCTCCCATTTAGATACACACTTTTCTTCTGTTTATAAATCCATTGGACTCACTATACTCATTGTTAAACTTTAGCATTTTTCTGTATATCAGTCCACATTTTCAACCCCAAATCCATGATAACCACTTAGAAAAGCTGTTATTTACTTTATTTGGTGTCAGATTGGCTTATTGCATCAATTGTATGCACTACAGAAAGGAGGGAAGATTTCTATTAGCATGACAAAGAGGCTGGGTAGCTTGACCTTTGTGTGAGGACTAGAGGTTAGTGACCTCTTGCATATGCAGACAGTGTAAAGTGTTCAAAGCTAATACTTTATAATTAGATTGGGCCATGTCCACCTGTCCTTGTTGTTACTTTCTGTGTTAATGAAACAATTATAAGTCCTTTATTTTAGATCAAAATGTCTCTTTAAGAGTAGAACTGGTACATGCTAACTAGTGTGTTGACCTTTGACCTTACTATTAAACAATATGACATAATGTGATTTATCGCATATCACCAAAGTGAAGTTTGATAAGTGCTAATATGAACAAAACACAACTCATAGTTTAAAGAATTCATTTTATTTCAAAACATGAGTTTGATAGTGAAGCAAAAGTTTGCAAACAAGAGTTCCAACAGCTCAATAACATTTCTATATACAATCATATAGAACATAGCTTAGTACTTCATAAAATTGTTTTTGACAAGCGAGACTAAGTACACTTGTTAGTTATATAGTCCCGAGCTATTTCACAGATTATTGGAAAAATCAAGGTTTGCTATAGGTATAACGGTACCAATTGCGCATGACCAGATGGGTGGAGCTTAAAGTGTAGGGTCCATTGCAGGCAGTACTAGAGGACAACATGAGCTATGATTGGTGGATTATGTAAGAGTTGTACTTTCTGTTAGGCTTAAAAAATAGTTTAGCCTCTTGGCAACATGTGAATTTATGTTAATTCCTATATAGATCATATTTTGTATTTTTTATGATTTTTTGAAAATGTCATAGACATGACTGAAAATAAGTATGTTGTGACTAGATAACTCATACCCCTGTCTAGTTCCAGCAGAGTTATCTCTCTTAAATGCAATGGAGTACCTGGTTTTGTCATCATCAAATTGACAATCTAACATTGTTCTCTATAACAGTGTGTGAGATGCATGCTAAATTAGGATAGTAAATATATTTATCTCTCCAAATATTAGCATTGAGGTCTATGGAAAAACAATTGGTACCGTGATACCTAAAAGATAATACCAGCTTCACAGTGTATCCATAGTAACGAGTATACATAACCACCACTTCTATACTGTCATAGTGTCATTTGGTTAAACAATGGATATTGAGATGTTTTGGTCTAATATTGACAGACTTTTACATAGAAAATGTAGAAAATAACACACATTAGCTTTGGAATGGGGCTTTTGTAATTATATCTATAGCATATATAGACTGATGGCTTTGTGACTGTGTAGTCAGCTCCAATATTAGCATACAGGCCATAAAAAGGTTATGTAAAGTTAATATAGTTAATTTTAGCCAAAGTATTGACTATTTTATGCGCAAAAGATGAAAAATCATGGATAAAAAACAACTCTCTTGTTCTTCTAAAGCATGTTATAGACCAGGATAGAGGACCTCTACTGGTCCTCTTGTAGATATTTCACTTGTACCATAAAGAATATTCTGGTATGAGTATTTTAGGTAATTTATTAAAGATATGGTATTCCTTCCTATTTTGATTTGAATAGTCCTGCTCTAAATGTCTTTTTTTTGTTGTAAACTTTTGTGCCATGAAAAATGAACATGCGATTCCTTAGTTAGATAATCATTCTTGAGGTCTCTACTACATATGGAAACCTGGATTTTAGGTCCTCACTTTATCAGTAATGCATTTTTGGATAATTTAATTGCATTGAAGTTAATACATGTGTCCTTGAACTCATCTATATATAACATGGATAAGATCTTGGAGAAAATAAAAAGACCACACCTTATGTATATCATTAAGTTATCTCCCTTACACCAAACCTAAAATTTCAATAGATAAAAACCCACAATTTAAGTTAATGTGTAAGAAAATCAATAGAAGATTTGTGAAGAATCATATTAGCCCTTGGTCTTGATGCAAATTGAACTAGAAGTACTTTAATAATTTTTCCCAGTAAAGTTTAAAAGTTTGAAAACTGATCAAGCATGCTTTGGGATTTTTGCTTAGGTATTTTTTCTGTCTAACAGAAGCCCATTATTGTTAATTTCTTATTTAGAAGAAATATAACTTATATGCATCTATATTATCTACATTATTCACCCTTTTATATTAGCTAGGAATGAACACCATGTCACCTGATAGTTGGTGTCTGTAAGGGATGTTATAGCACAGGTCCCTTTTTTATTGTCCCTTTACCTATGATCCACTGCCTCAAAATATTGTCCAAGGTAACATCATCAAGCTCTCGCTTCTCATTTTTCTCATTGCTGCTTGTGTCTCCTTTAATTCCAGTATCATTAGCTAAATCTCCCATTTAGATACACACTTTTCTTCTGTTTATAAATCCATTGGACTCACTATACTCATTGTTAAACTTTAGCATTTTTCTGTATATCAGTCCACATTTTCAACCCCAAATCCATGATAACCACTTAGAAAAGCTGTTATTTACTTTATTTGGTGTCAGATTGGCTTATTGCATCAATTGTATGCACTACAGAAAGGAGGGAAGATTTCTATTAGCATGACAAAGAGGCTGGGTAGCTTGACCTTTGTGTGAGGACTAGAGGTTAGTGACCTCTTGCATATGCAGACAGTGTAAAGTGTTCAAAGCTAATACTTTATAATTAGATTGGGCCATGTCCACCTGTCCTTGTTGTTACTTTCTGTGTTAATGAAACAATTATAAGTCCTTTATTTTAGATCAAAATGTCTCTTTAAGAGTAGAACTGGTACATGCTAACTAGTGTGTTGACCTTTGACCTTACTATTAAACAATATGACATAATGTGATTTATCGCATATCACCAAAGTGAAGTTTGATAAGTGCTAATATGAACAAAACACAACTCATAGTTTAAAGAATTCATTTTATTTCAAAACATGAGTTTGATAGTGAAGCAAAAGTTTGCAAACAAGAGTTCCAACAGCTCAATAACATTTCTATATACAATCATATAGAACATAGCTTAGTACTTCATAAAATTGTTTTTGACAAGCGAGACTAAGTACACTTGTTAGTTATATAGTCCCGAGCTATTTCACAGATTATTGGAAAAATCAAGGTTTGCTATAGGTATAACGGTACCAATTGCGCATGACCAGATGGGTGGAGCTTAAAGTGTAGGGTCCATTGCAGGCAGTACTAGAGGACAACATGAGCTATGATTGGTGGATTATGTAAGAGTTGTACTTTCTGTTAGGCTTAAAAAATAGTTTAGCCTCTTGGCAACATGTGAATTTATGTTAATTCCTATATAGATCATATTTTGTATTTTTTATGATTTTTTGAAAATGTCATAGACATGACTGAAAATAAGTATGTTGTGACTAGATAACTCATACCCCTGTCTAGTTCCAGCAGAGTTATCTCTCTTAAATGCAATGGAGTACCTGGTTTTGTCATCATCAAATTGACAATCTAACATTGTTCTCTATAACAGTGTGTGAGATGCATGCTAAATTAGGATAGTAAATATATTTATCTCTCCAAATATTAGCATTGAGGTCTATGGAAAAACAATTGGTACCGTGATACCTAAAAGATAATACCAGCTTCACAGTGTATCCATAGTAACGAGTATACATAACCACCACTTCTATACTGTCATAGTGTCATTTGGTTAAACAATGGATATTGAGATGTTTTGGTCTAATATTGACAGACTTTTACATAGAAAATGTAGAAAATAACACACATTAGCTTTGGAATGGGGCTTTTGTAATTATATCTATAGCATATATAGACTGATGGCTTTGTGACTGTGTAGTCAGCTCCAATATTAGCATACAGGCCATAAAAAGGTTATGTAAAGTTAATATAGTTAATTTTAGCCAAAGTATTGACTATTTTATGCGCAAAAGATGAAAAATCATGGATAAAAAACAACTCTCTTGTTCTTCTAAAGCATGTTATAGACCAGGATAGAGGACCTCTACTGGTCCTCTTGTAGATATTTCACTTGTACCATAAAGAATATTCTGGTATGAGTATTTTAGGTAATTTATTAAAGATATGGTATTCCTTCCTATTTTGATTTGAATAGTCCTGCTCTAAATGTCTTTTTTTTGTTGTAAACTTTTGTGCCATGAAAAATGAACATGCGATTCCTTAGTTAGATAATCATTCTTGAGGTCTCTACTACATATGGAAACCTGGATTTTAGGTCCTCACTTTATCAGTAATGCATTTTTGGATAATTTAATTGCATTGAAGTTAATACATGTGTCCTTGAACTCATCTATATATAACATGGATAAGATCTTGGAGAAAATAAAAAGACCACACCTTATGTATATCATTAAGTTATCTCCCTTACACCAAACCTAAAATTTCAATAGATAAAAACCCACAATTTAAGTTAATGTGTAAGAAAATCAATAGAAGATTTGTGAAGAATCATATTAGCCCTTGGTCTTGATGCAAATTGAACTAGAAGTACTTTAATAATTTTTCCCAGTAAAGTTTAAAAGTTTGAAAACTGATCAAGCATGCTTTGGGATTTTTGCTTAGGTATTTTTTCTGTCTAACAGAAGCCCATTATTGTTAATTTCTTATTTAGAAGAAATATAACTTATATGCATCTATATTATCTACATTATTCACCCTTTTATATTAGCTAGGAATGAACACCATGTCACCTGATAGTTGGTGTCTGTAAGGGATGTTATAGCACAGGTCCCTTTTTTATTGTCCCTTTACCTATGATCCACTGCCTCAAAATATTGTCCAAGGTAACATCATCAAGCTCTCGCTTCTCATTTTTCTCATTGCTGCTTGTGTCTCCTTTAATTCCAGTATCATTAGCTAAATCTCCCATTTAGATACACACTTTTCTTCTGTTTATAAATCCATTGGACTCACTATACTCATTGTTAAACTTTAGCATTTTTCTGTATATCAGTCCACATTTTCAACCCCAAATCCATGATAACCACTTAGAAAAGCTGTTATTTACTTTATTTGGTGTCAGATTGGCTTATTGCATCAATTGTATGCACTACAGAAAGGAGGGAAGATTTCTATTAGCATGACAAAGAGGCTGGGTAGCTTGACCTTTGTGTGAGGACTAGAGGTTAGTGACCTCTTGCATATGCAGACAGTGTAAAGTGTTCAAAGCTAATACTTTATAATTAGATTGGGCCATGTCCACCTGTCCTTGTTGTTACTTTCTGTGTTAATGAAACAATTATAAGTCCTTTATTTTAGATCAAAATGTCTCTTTAAGAGTAGAACTGGTACATGCTAACTAGTGTGTTGACCTTTGACCTTACTATTAAACAATATGACATAATGTGATTTATCGCATATCACCAAAGTGAAGTTTGATAAGTGCTAATATGAACAAAACACAACTCATAGTTTAAAGAATTCATTTTATTTCAAAACATGAGTTTGATAGTGAAGCAAAAGTTTGCAAACAAGAGTTCCAACAGCTCAATAACATTTCTATATACAATCATATAGAACATAGCTTAGTACTTCATAAAATTGTTTTTGACAAGCGAGACTAAGTACACTTGTTAGTTATATAGTCCCGAGCTATTTCACAGATTATTGGAAAAATCAAGGTTTGCTATAGGTATAACGGTACCAATTGCGCATGACCAGATGGGTGGAGCTTAAAGTGTAGGGTCCATTGCAGGCAGTACTAGAGGACAACATGAGCTATGATTGGTGGATTATGTAAGAGTTGTACTTTCTGTTAGGCTTAAAAAATAGTTTAGCCTCTTGGCAACATGTGAATTTATGTTAATTCCTATATAGATCATATTTTGTATTTTTTATGATTTTTTGAAAATGTCATAGACATGACTGAAAATAAGTATGTTGTGACTAGATAACTCATACCCCTGTCTAGTTCCAGCAGAGTTATCTCTCTTAAATGCAATGGAGTACCTGGTTTTGTCATCATCAAATTGACAATCTAACATTGTTCTCTATAACAGTGTGTGAGATGCATGCTAAATTAGGATAGTAAATATATTTATCTCTCCAAATATTAGCATTGAGGTCTATGGAAAAACAATTGGTACCGTGATACCTAAAAGATAATACCAGCTTCACAGTGTATCCATAGTAACGAGTATACATAACCACCACTTCTATACTGTCATAGTGTCATTTGGTTAAACAATGGATATTGAGATGTTTTGGTCTAATATTGACAGACTTTTACATAGAAAATGTAGAAAATAACACACATTAGCTTTGGAATGGGGCTTTTGTAATTATATCTATAGCATATATAGACTGATGGCTTTGTGACTGTGTAGTCAGCTCCAATATTAGCATACAGGCCATAAAAAGGTTATGTAAAGTTAATATAGTTAATTTTAGCCAAAGTATTGACTATTTTATGCGCAAAAGATGAAAAATCATGGATAAAAAACAACTCTCTTGTTCTTCTAAAGCATGTTATAGACCAGGATAGAGGACCTCTACTGGTCCTCTTGTAGATATTTCACTTGTACCATAAAGAATATTCTGGTATGAGTATTTTAGGTAATTTATTAAAGATATGGTATTCCTTCCTATTTTGATTTGAATAGTCCTGCTCTAAATGTCTTTTTTTTGTTGTAAACTTTTGTGCCATGAAAAATGAACATGCGATTCCTTAGTTAGATAATCATTCTTGAGGTCTCTACTACATATGGAAACCTGGATTTTAGGTCCTCACTTTATCAGTAATGCATTTTTGGATAATTTAATTGCATTGAAGTTAATACATGTGTCCTTGAACTCATCTATATATAACATGGATAAGATCTTGGAGAAAATAAAAAGACCACACCTTATGTATATCATTAAGTTATCTCCCTTACACCAAACCTAAAATTTCAATAGATAAAAACCCACAATTTAAGTTAATGTGTAAGAAAATCAATAGAAGATTTGTGAAGAATCATATTAGCCCTTGGTCTTGATGCAAATTGAACTAGAAGTACTTTAATAATTTTTCCCAGTAAAGTTTAAAAGTTTGAAAACTGATCAAGCATGCTTTGGGATTTTTGCTTAGGTATTTTTTCTGTCTAACAGAAGCCCATTATTGTTAATTTCTTATTTAGAAGAAATATAACTTATATGCATCTATATTATCTACATTATTCACCCTTTTATATTAGCTAGGAATGAACACCATGTCACCTGATAGTTGGTGTCTGTAAGGGATGTTATAGCACAGGTCCCTTTTTTATTGTCCCTTTACCTATGATCCACTGCCTCAAAATATTGTCCAAGGTAACATCATCAAGCTCTCGCTTCTCATTTTTCTCATTGCTGCTTGTGTCTCCTTTAATTCCAGTATCATTAGCTAAATCTCCCATTTAGATACACACTTTTCTTCTGTTTATAAATCCATTGGACTCACTATACTCATTGTTAAACTTTAGCATTTTTCTGTATATCAGTCCACATTTTCAACCCCAAATCCATGATAACCACTTAGAAAAGCTGTTATTTACTTTATTTGGTGTCAGATTGGCTTATTGCATCAATTGTATGCACTACAGAAAGGAGGGAAGATTTCTATTAGCATGACAAAGAGGCTGGGTAGCTTGACCTTTGTGTGAGGACTAGAGGTTAGTGACCTCTTGCATATGCAGACAGTGTAAAGTGTTCAAAGCTAATACTTTATAATTAGATTGGGCCATGTCCACCTGTCCTTGTTGTTACTTTCTGTGTTAATGAAACAATTATAAGTCCTTTATTTTAGATCAAAATGTCTCTTTAAGAGTAGAACTGGTACATGCTAACTAGTGTGTTGACCTTTGACCTTACTATTAAACAATATGACATAATGTGATTTATCGCATATCACCAAAGTGAAGTTTGATAAGTGCTAATATGAACAAAACACAACTCATAGTTTAAAGAATTCATTTTATTTCAAAACATGAGTTTGATAGTGAAGCAAAAGTTTGCAAACAAGAGTTCCAACAGCTCAATAACATTTCTATATACAATCATATAGAACATAGCTTAGTACTTCATAAAATTGTTTTTGACAAGCGAGACTAAGTACACTTGTTAGTTATATAGTCCCGAGCTATTTCACAGATTATTGGAAAAATCAAGGTTTGCTATAGGTATAACGGTACCAATTGCGCATGACCAGATGGGTGGAGCTTAAAGTGTAGGGTCCATTGCAGGCAGTACTAGAGGACAACATGAGCTATGATTGGTGGATTATGTAAGAGTTGTACTTTCTGTTAGGCTTAAAAAATAGTTTAGCCTCTTGGCAACATGTGAATTTATGTTAATTCCTATATAGATCATATTTTGTATTTTTTATGATTTTTTGAAAATGTCATAGACATGACTGAAAATAAGTATGTTGTGACTAGATAACTCATACCCCTGTCTAGTTCCAGCAGAGTTATCTCTCTTAAATGCAATGGAGTACCTGGTTTTGTCATCATCAAATTGACAATCTAACATTGTTCTCTATAACAGTGTGTGAGATGCATGCTAAATTAGGATAGTAAATATATTTATCTCTCCAAATATTAGCATTGAGGTCTATGGAAAAACAATTGGTACCGTGATACCTAAAAGATAATACCAGCTTCACAGTGTATCCATAGTAACGAGTATACATAACCACCACTTCTATACTGTCATAGTGTCATTTGGTTAAACAATGGATATTGAGATGTTTTGGTCTAATATTGACAGACTTTTACATAGAAAATGTAGAAAATAACACACATTAGCTTTGGAATGGGGCTTTTGTAATTATATCTATAGCATATATAGACTGATGGCTTTGTGACTGTGTAGTCAGCTCCAATATTAGCATACAGGCCATAAAAAGGTTATGTAAAGTTAATATAGTTAATTTTAGCCAAAGTATTGACTATTTTATGCGCAAAAGATGAAAAATCATGGATAAAAAACAACTCTCTTGTTCTTCTAAAGCATGTTATAGACCAGGATAGAGGACCTCTACTGGTCCTCTTGTAGATATTTCACTTGTACCATAAAGAATATTCTGGTATGAGTATTTTAGGTAATTTATTAAAGATATGGTATTCCTTCCTATTTTGATTTGAATAGTCCTGCTCTAAATGTCTTTTTTTTGTTGTAAACTTTTGTGCCATGAAAAATGAACATGCGATTCCTTAGTTAGATAATCATTCTTGAGGTCTCTACTACATATGGAAACCTGGATTTTAGGTCCTCACTTTATCAGTAATGCATTTTTGGATAATTTAATTGCATTGAAGTTAATACATGTGTCCTTGAACTCATCTATATATAACATGGATAAGATCTTGGAGAAAATAAAAAGACCACACCTTATGTATATCATTAAGTTATCTCCCTTACACCAAACCTAAAATTTCAATAGATAAAAACCCACAATTTAAGTTAATGTGTAAGAAAATCAATAGAAGATTTGTGAAGAATCATATTAGCCCTTGGTCTTGATGCAAATTGAACTAGAAGTACTTTAATAATTTTTCCCAGTAAAGTTTAAAAGTTTGAAAACTGATCAAGCATGCTTTGGGATTTTTGCTTAGGTATTTTTTCTGTCTAACAGAAGCCCATTATTGTTAATTTCTTATTTAGAAGAAATATAACTTATATGCATCTATATTATCTACATTATTCACCCTTTTATATTAGCTAGGAATGAACACCATGTCACCTGATAGTTGGTGTCTGTAAGGGATGTTATAGCACAGGTCCCTTTTTTATTGTCCCTTTACCTATGATCCACTGCCTCAAAATATTGTCCAAGGTAACATCATCAAGCTCTCGCTTCTCATTTTTCTCATTGCTGCTTGTGTCTCCTTTAATTCCAGTATCATTAGCTAAATCTCCCATTTAGATACACACTTTTCTTCTGTTTATAAATCCATTGGACTCACTATACTCATTGTTAAACTTTAGCATTTTTCTGTATATCAGTCCACATTTTCAACCCCAAATCCATGATAACCACTTAGAAAAGCTGTTATTTACTTTATTTGGTGTCAGATTGGCTTATTGCATCAATTGTATGCACTACAGAAAGGAGGGAAGATTTCTATTAGCATGACAAAGAGGCTGGGTAGCTTGACCTTTGTGTGAGGACTAGAGGTTAGTGACCTCTTGCATATGCAGACAGTGTAAAGTGTTCAAAGCTAATACTTTATAATTAGATTGGGCCATGTCCACCTGTCCTTGTTGTTACTTTCTGTGTTAATGAAACAATTATAAGTCCTTTATTTTAGATCAAAATGTCTCTTTAAGAGTAGAACTGGTACATGCTAACTAGTGTGTTGACCTTTGACCTTACTATTAAACAATATGACATAATGTGATTTATCGCATATCACCAAAGTGAAGTTTGATAAGTGCTAATATGAACAAAACACAACTCATAGTTTAAAGAATTCATTTTATTTCAAAACATGAGTTTGATAGTGAAGCAAAAGTTTGCAAACAAGAGTTCCAACAGCTCAATAACATTTCTATATACAATCATATAGAACATAGCTTAGTACTTCATAAAATTGTTTTTGACAAGCGAGACTAAGTACACTTGTTAGTTATATAGTCCCGAGCTATTTCACAGATTATTGGAAAAATCAAGGTTTGCTATAGGTATAACGGTACCAATTGCGCATGACCAGATGGGTGGAGCTTAAAGTGTAGGGTCCATTGCAGGCAGTACTAGAGGACAACATGAGCTATGATTGGTGGATTATGTAAGAGTTGTACTTTCTGTTAGGCTTAAAAAATAGTTTAGCCTCTTGGCAACATGTGAATTTATGTTAATTCCTATATAGATCATATTTTGTATTTTTTATGATTTTTTGAAAATGTCATAGACATGACTGAAAATAAGTATGTTGTGACTAGATAACTCATACCCCTGTCTAGTTCCAGCAGAGTTATCTCTCTTAAATGCAATGGAGTACCTGGTTTTGTCATCATCAAATTGACAATCTAACATTGTTCTCTATAACAGTGTGTGAGATGCATGCTAAATTAGGATAGTAAATATATTTATCTCTCCAAATATTAGCATTGAGGTCTATGGAAAAACAATTGGTACCGTGATACCTAAAAGATAATACCAGCTTCACAGTGTATCCATAGTAACGAGTATACATAACCACCACTTCTATACTGTCATAGTGTCATTTGGTTAAACAATGGATATTGAGATGTTTTGGTCTAATATTGACAGACTTTTACATAGAAAATGTAGAAAATAACACACATTAGCTTTGGAATGGGGCTTTTGTAATTATATCTATAGCATATATAGACTGATGGCTTTGTGACTGTGTAGTCAGCTCCAATATTAGCATACAGGCCATAAAAAGGTTATGTAAAGTTAATATAGTTAATTTTAGCCAAAGTATTGACTATTTTATGCGCAAAAGATGAAAAATCATGGATAAAAAACAACTCTCTTGTTCTTCTAAAGCATGTTATAGACCAGGATAGAGGACCTCTACTGGTCCTCTTGTAGATATTTCACTTGTACCATAAAGAATATTCTGGTATGAGTATTTTAGGTAATTTATTAAAGATATGGTATTCCTTCCTATTTTGATTTGAATAGTCCTGCTCTAAATGTCTTTTTTTTGTTGTAAACTTTTGTGCCATGAAAAATGAACATGCGATTCCTTAGTTAGATAATCATTCTTGAGGTCTCTACTACATATGGAAACCTGGATTTTAGGTCCTCACTTTATCAGTAATGCATTTTTGGATAATTTAATTGCATTGAAGTTAATACATGTGTCCTTGAACTCATCTATATATAACATGGATAAGATCTTGGAGAAAATAAAAAGACCACACCTTATGTATATCATTAAGTTATCTCCCTTACACCAAACCTAAAATTTCAATAGATAAAAACCCACAATTTAAGTTAATGTGTAAGAAAATCAATAGAAGATTTGTGAAGAATCATATTAGCCCTTGGTCTTGATGCAAATTGAACTAGAAGTACTTTAATAATTTTTCCCAGTAAAGTTTAAAAGTTTGAAAACTGATCAAGCATGCTTTGGGATTTTTGCTTAGGTATTTTTTCTGTCTAACAGAAGCCCATTATTGTTAATTTCTTATTTAGAAGAAATATAACTTATATGCATCTATATTATCTACATTATTCACCCTTTTATATTAGCTAGGAATGAACACCATGTCACCTGATAGTTGGTGTCTGTAAGGGATGTTATAGCACAGGTCCCTTTTTTATTGTCCCTTTACCTATGATCCACTGCCTCAAAATATTGTCCAAGGTAACATCATCAAGCTCTCGCTTCTCATTTTTCTCATTGCTGCTTGTGTCTCCTTTAATTCCAGTATCATTAGCTAAATCTCCCATTTAGATACACACTTTTCTTCTGTTTATAAATCCATTGGACTCACTATACTCATTGTTAAACTTTAGCATTTTTCTGTATATCAGTCCACATTTTCAACCCCAAATCCATGATAACCACTTAGAAAAGCTGTTATTTACTTTATTTGGTGTCAGATTGGCTTATTGCATCAATTGTATGCACTACAGAAAGGAGGGAAGATTTCTATTAGCATGACAAAGAGGCTGGGTAGCTTGACCTTTGTGTGAGGACTAGAGGTTAGTGACCTCTTGCATATGCAGACAGTGTAAAGTGTTCAAAGCTAATACTTTATAATTAGATTGGGCCATGTCCACCTGTCCTTGTTGTTACTTTCTGTGTTAATGAAACAATTATAAGTCCTTTATTTTAGATCAAAATGTCTCTTTAAGAGTAGAACTGGTACATGCTAACTAGTGTGTTGACCTTTGACCTTACTATTAAACAATATGACATAATGTGATTTATCGCATATCACCAAAGTGAAGTTTGATAAGTGCTAATATGAACAAAACACAACTCATAGTTTAAAGAATTCATTTTATTTCAAAACATGAGTTTGATAGTGAAGCAAAAGTTTGCAAACAAGAGTTCCAACAGCTCAATAACATTTCTATATACAATCATATAGAACATAGCTTAGTACTTCATAAAATTGTTTTTGACAAGCGAGACTAAGTACACTTGTTAGTTATATAGTCCCGAGCTATTTCACAGATTATTGGAAAAATCAAGGTTTGCTATAGGTATAACGGTACCAATTGCGCATGACCAGATGGGTGGAGCTTAAAGTGTAGGGTCCATTGCAGGCAGTACTAGAGGACAACATGAGCTATGATTGGTGGATTATGTAAGAGTTGTACTTTCTGTTAGGCTTAAAAAATAGTTTAGCCTCTTGGCAACATGTGAATTTATGTTAATTCCTATATAGATCATATTTTGTATTTTTTATGATTTTTTGAAAATGTCATAGACATGACTGAAAATAAGTATGTTGTGACTAGATAACTCATACCCCTGTCTAGTTCCAGCAGAGTTATCTCTCTTAAATGCAATGGAGTACCTGGTTTTGTCATCATCAAATTGACAATCTAACATTGTTCTCTATAACAGTGTGTGAGATGCATGCTAAATTAGGATAGTAAATATATTTATCTCTCCAAATATTAGCATTGAGGTCTATGGAAAAACAATTGGTACCGTGATACCTAAAAGATAATACCAGCTTCACAGTGTATCCATAGTAACGAGTATACATAACCACCACTTCTATACTGTCATAGTGTCATTTGGTTAAACAATGGATATTGAGATGTTTTGGTCTAATATTGACAGACTTTTACATAGAAAATGTAGAAAATAACACACATTAGCTTTGGAATGGGGCTTTTGTAATTATATCTATAGCATATATAGACTGATGGCTTTGTGACTGTGTAGTCAGCTCCAATATTAGCATACAGGCCATAAAAAGGTTATGTAAAGTTAATATAGTTAATTTTAGCCAAAGTATTGACTATTTTATGCGCAAAAGATGAAAAATCATGGATAAAAAACAACTCTCTTGTTCTTCTAAAGCATGTTATAGACCAGGATAGAGGACCTCTACTGGTCCTCTTGTAGATATTTCACTTGTACCATAAAGAATATTCTGGTATGAGTATTTTAGGTAATTTATTAAAGATATGGTATTCCTTCCTATTTTGATTTGAATAGTCCTGCTCTAAATGTCTTTTTTTTGTTGTAAACTTTTGTGCCATGAAAAATGAACATGCGATTCCTTAGTTAGATAATCATTCTTGAGGTCTCTACTACATATGGAAACCTGGATTTTAGGTCCTCACTTTATCAGTAATGCATTTTTGGATAATTTAATTGCATTGAAGTTAATACATGTGTCCTTGAACTCATCTATATATAACATGGATAAGATCTTGGAGAAAATAAAAAGACCACACCTTATGTATATCATTAAGTTATCTCCCTTACACCAAACCTAAAATTTCAATAGATAAAAACCCACAATTTAAGTTAATGTGTAAGAAAATCAATAGAAGATTTGTGAAGAATCATATTAGCCCTTGGTCTTGATGCAAATTGAACTAGAAGTACTTTAATAATTTTTCCCAGTAAAGTTTAAAAGTTTGAAAACTGATCAAGCATGCTTTGGGATTTTTGCTTAGGTATTTTTTCTGTCTAACAGAAGCCCATTATTGTTAATTTCTTATTTAGAAGAAATATAACTTATATGCATCTATATTATCTACATTATTCACCCTTTTATATTAGCTAGGAATGAACACCATGTCACCTGATAGTTGGTGTCTGTAAGGGATGTTATAGCACAGGTCCCTTTTTTATTGTCCCTTTACCTATGATCCACTGCCTCAAAATATTGTCCAAGGTAACATCATCAAGCTCTCGCTTCTCATTTTTCTCATTGCTGCTTGTGTCTCCTTTAATTCCAGTATCATTAGCTAAATCTCCCATTTAGATACACACTTTTCTTCTGTTTATAAATCCATTGGACTCACTATACTCATTGTTAAACTTTAGCATTTTTCTGTATATCAGTCCACATTTTCAACCCCAAATCCATGATAACCACTTAGAAAAGCTGTTATTTACTTTATTTGGTGTCAGATTGGCTTATTGCATCAATTGTATGCACTACAGAAAGGAGGGAAGATTTCTATTAGCATGACAAAGAGGCTGGGTAGCTTGACCTTTGTGTGAGGACTAGAGGTTAGTGACCTCTTGCATATGCAGACAGTGTAAAGTGTTCAAAGCTAATACTTTATAATTAGATTGGGCCATGTCCACCTGTCCTTGTTGTTACTTTCTGTGTTAATGAAACAATTATAAGTCCTTTATTTTAGATCAAAATGTCTCTTTAAGAGTAGAACTGGTACATGCTAACTAGTGTGTTGACCTTTGACCTTACTATTAAACAATATGACATAATGTGATTTATCGCATATCACCAAAGTGAAGTTTGATAAGTGCTAATATGAACAAAACACAACTCATAGTTTAAAGAATTCATTTTATTTCAAAACATGAGTTTGATAGTGAAGCAAAAGTTTGCAAACAAGAGTTCCAACAGCTCAATAACATTTCTATATACAATCATATAGAACATAGCTTAGTACTTCATAAAATTGTTTTTGACAAGCGAGACTAAGTACACTTGTTAGTTATATAGTCCCGAGCTATTTCACAGATTATTGGAAAAATCAAGGTTTGCTATAGGTATAACGGTACCAATTGCGCATGACCAGATGGGTGGAGCTTAAAGTGTAGGGTCCATTGCAGGCAGTACTAGAGGACAACATGAGCTATGATTGGTGGATTATGTAAGAGTTGTACTTTCTGTTAGGCTTAAAAAATAGTTTAGCCTCTTGGCAACATGTGAATTTATGTTAATTCCTATATAGATCATATTTTGTATTTTTTATGATTTTTTGAAAATGTCATAGACATGACTGAAAATAAGTATGTTGTGACTAGATAACTCATACCCCTGTCTAGTTCCAGCAGAGTTATCTCTCTTAAATGCAATGGAGTACCTGGTTTTGTCATCATCAAATTGACAATCTAACATTGTTCTCTATAACAGTGTGTGAGATGCATGCTAAATTAGGATAGTAAATATATTTATCTCTCCAAATATTAGCATTGAGGTCTATGGAAAAACAATTGGTACCGTGATACCTAAAAGATAATACCAGCTTCACAGTGTATCCATAGTAACGAGTATACATAACCACCACTTCTATACTGTCATAGTGTCATTTGGTTAAACAATGGATATTGAGATGTTTTGGTCTAATATTGACAGACTTTTACATAGAAAATGTAGAAAATAACACACATTAGCTTTGGAATGGGGCTTTTGTAATTATATCTATAGCATATATAGACTGATGGCTTTGTGACTGTGTAGTCAGCTCCAATATTAGCATACAGGCCATAAAAAGGTTATGTAAAGTTAATATAGTTAATTTTAGCCAAAGTATTGACTATTTTATGCGCAAAAGATGAAAAATCATGGATAAAAAACAACTCTCTTGTTCTTCTAAAGCATGTTATAGACCAGGATAGAGGACCTCTACTGGTCCTCTTGTAGATATTTCACTTGTACCATAAAGAATATTCTGGTATGAGTATTTTAGGTAATTTATTAAAGATATGGTATTCCTTCCTATTTTGATTTGAATAGTCCTGCTCTAAATGTCTTTTTTTTGTTGTAAACTTTTGTGCCATGAAAAATGAACATGCGATTCCTTAGTTAGATAATCATTCTTGAGGTCTCTACTACATATGGAAACCTGGATTTTAGGTCCTCACTTTATCAGTAATGCATTTTTGGATAATTTAATTGCATTGAAGTTAATACATGTGTCCTTGAACTCATCTATATATAACATGGATAAGATCTTGGAGAAAATAAAAAGACCACACCTTATGTATATCATTAAGTTATCTCCCTTACACCAAACCTAAAATTTCAATAGATAAAAACCCACAATTTAAGTTAATGTGTAAGAAAATCAATAGAAGATTTGTGAAGAATCATATTAGCCCTTGGTCTTGATGCAAATTGAACTAGAAGTACTTTAATAATTTTTCCCAGTAAAGTTTAAAAGTTTGAAAACTGATCAAGCATGCTTTGGGATTTTTGCTTAGGTATTTTTTCTGTCTAACAGAAGCCCATTATTGTTAATTTCTTATTTAGAAGAAATATAACTTATATGCATCTATATTATCTACATTATTCACCCTTTTATATTAGCTAGGAATGAACACCATGTCACCTGATAGTTGGTGTCTGTAAGGGATGTTATAGCACAGGTCCCTTTTTTATTGTCCCTTTACCTATGATCCACTGCCTCAAAATATTGTCCAAGGTAACATCATCAAGCTCTCGCTTCTCATTTTTCTCATTGCTGCTTGTGTCTCCTTTAATTCCAGTATCATTAGCTAAATCTCCCATTTAGATACACACTTTTCTTCTGTTTATAAATCCATTGGACTCACTATACTCATTGTTAAACTTTAGCATTTTTCTGTATATCAGTCCACATTTTCAACCCCAAATCCATGATAACCACTTAGAAAAGCTGTTATTTACTTTATTTGGTGTCAGATTGGCTTATTGCATCAATTGTATGCACTACAGAAAGGAGGGAAGATTTCTATTAGCATGACAAAGAGGCTGGGTAGCTTGACCTTTGTGTGAGGACTAGAGGTTAGTGACCTCTTGCATATGCAGACAGTGTAAAGTGTTCAAAGCTAATACTTTATAATTAGATTGGGCCATGTCCACCTGTCCTTGTTGTTACTTTCTGTGTTAATGAAACAATTATAAGTCCTTTATTTTAGATCAAAATGTCTCTTTAAGAGTAGAACTGGTACATGCTAACTAGTGTGTTGACCTTTGACCTTACTATTAAACAATATGACATAATGTGATTTATCGCATATCACCAAAGTGAAGTTTGATAAGTGCTAATATGAACAAAACACAACTCATAGTTTAAAGAATTCATTTTATTTCAAAACATGAGTTTGATAGTGAAGCAAAAGTTTGCAAACAAGAGTTCCAACAGCTCAATAACATTTCTATATACAATCATATAGAACATAGCTTAGTACTTCATAAAATTGTTTTTGACAAGCGAGACTAAGTACACTTGTTAGTTATATAGTCCCGAGCTATTTCACAGATTATTGGAAAAATCAAGGTTTGCTATAGGTATAACGGTACCAATTGCGCATGACCAGATGGGTGGAGCTTAAAGTGTAGGGTCCATTGCAGGCAGTACTAGAGGACAACATGAGCTATGATTGGTGGATTATGTAAGAGTTGTACTTTCTGTTAGGCTTAAAAAATAGTTTAGCCTCTTGGCAACATGTGAATTTATGTTAATTCCTATATAGATCATATTTTGTATTTTTTATGATTTTTTGAAAATGTCATAGACATGACTGAAAATAAGTATGTTGTGACTAGATAACTCATACCCCTGTCTAGTTCCAGCAGAGTTATCTCTCTTAAATGCAATGGAGTACCTGGTTTTGTCATCATCAAATTGACAATCTAACATTGTTCTCTATAACAGTGTGTGAGATGCATGCTAAATTAGGATAGTAAATATATTTATCTCTCCAAATATTAGCATTGAGGTCTATGGAAAAACAATTGGTACCGTGATACCTAAAAGATAATACCAGCTTCACAGTGTATCCATAGTAACGAGTATACATAACCACCACTTCTATACTGTCATAGTGTCATTTGGTTAAACAATGGATATTGAGATGTTTTGGTCTAATATTGACAGACTTTTACATAGAAAATGTAGAAAATAACACACATTAGCTTTGGAATGGGGCTTTTGTAATTATATCTATAGCATATATAGACTGATGGCTTTGTGACTGTGTAGTCAGCTCCAATATTAGCATACAGGCCATAAAAAGGTTATGTAAAGTTAATATAGTTAATTTTAGCCAAAGTATTGACTATTTTATGCGCAAAAGATGAAAAATCATGGATAAAAAACAACTCTCTTGTTCTTCTAAAGCATGTTATAGACCAGGATAGAGGACCTCTACTGGTCCTCTTGTAGATATTTCACTTGTACCATAAAGAATATTCTGGTATGAGTATTTTAGGTAATTTATTAAAGATATGGTATTCCTTCCTATTTTGATTTGAATAGTCCTGCTCTAAATGTCTTTTTTTTGTTGTAAACTTTTGTGCCATGAAAAATGAACATGCGATTCCTTAGTTAGATAATCATTCTTGAGGTCTCTACTACATATGGAAACCTGGATTTTAGGTCCTCACTTTATCAGTAATGCATTTTTGGATAATTTAATTGCATTGAAGTTAATACATGTGTCCTTGAACTCATCTATATATAACATGGATAAGATCTTGGAGAAAATAAAAAGACCACACCTTATGTATATCATTAAGTTATCTCCCTTACACCAAACCTAAAATTTCAATAGATAAAAACCCACAATTTAAGTTAATGTGTAAGAAAATCAATAGAAGATTTGTGAAGAATCATATTAGCCCTTGGTCTTGATGCAAATTGAACTAGAAGTACTTTAATAATTTTTCCCAGTAAAGTTTAAAAGTTTGAAAACTGATCAAGCATGCTTTGGGATTTTTGCTTAGGTATTTTTTCTGTCTAACAGAAGCCCATTATTGTTAATTTCTTATTTAGAAGAAATATAACTTATATGCATCTATATTATCTACATTATTCACCCTTTTATATTAGCTAGGAATGAACACCATGTCACCTGATAGTTGGTGTCTGTAAGGGATGTTATAGCACAGGTCCCTTTTTTATTGTCCCTTTACCTATGATCCACTGCCTCAAAATATTGTCCAAGGTAACATCATCAAGCTCTCGCTTCTCATTTTTCTCATTGCTGCTTGTGTCTCCTTTAATTCCAGTATCATTAGCTAAATCTCCCATTTAGATACACACTTTTCTTCTGTTTATAAATCCATTGGACTCACTATACTCATTGTTAAACTTTAGCATTTTTCTGTATATCAGTCCACATTTTCAACCCCAAATCCATGATAACCACTTAGAAAAGCTGTTATTTACTTTATTTGGTGTCAGATTGGCTTATTGCATCAATTGTATGCACTACAGAAAGGAGGGAAGATTTCTATTAGCATGACAAAGAGGCTGGGTAGCTTGACCTTTGTGTGAGGACTAGAGGTTAGTGACCTCTTGCATATGCAGACAGTGTAAAGTGTTCAAAGCTAATACTTTATAATTAGATTGGGCCATGTCCACCTGTCCTTGTTGTTACTTTCTGTGTTAATGAAACAATTATAAGTCCTTTATTTTAGATCAAAATGTCTCTTTAAGAGTAGAACTGGTACATGCTAACTAGTGTGTTGACCTTTGACCTTACTATTAAACAATATGACATAATGTGATTTATCGCATATCACCAAAGTGAAGTTTGATAAGTGCTAATATGAACAAAACACAACTCATAGTTTAAAGAATTCATTTTATTTCAAAACATGAGTTTGATAGTGAAGCAAAAGTTTGCAAACAAGAGTTCCAACAGCTCAATAACATTTCTATATACAATCATATAGAACATAGCTTAGTACTTCATAAAATTGTTTTTGACAAGCGAGACTAAGTACACTTGTTAGTTATATAGTCCCGAGCTATTTCACAGATTATTGGAAAAATCAAGGTTTGCTATAGGTATAACGGTACCAATTGCGCATGACCAGATGGGTGGAGCTTAAAGTGTAGGGTCCATTGCAGGCAGTACTAGAGGACAACATGAGCTATGATTGGTGGATTATGTAAGAGTTGTACTTTCTGTTAGGCTTAAAAAATAGTTTAGCCTCTTGGCAACATGTGAATTTATGTTAATTCCTATATAGATCATATTTTGTATTTTTTATGATTTTTTGAAAATGTCATAGACATGACTGAAAATAAGTATGTTGTGACTAGATAACTCATACCCCTGTCTAGTTCCAGCAGAGTTATCTCTCTTAAATGCAATGGAGTACCTGGTTTTGTCATCATCAAATTGACAATCTAACATTGTTCTCTATAACAGTGTGTGAGATGCATGCTAAATTAGGATAGTAAATATATTTATCTCTCCAAATATTAGCATTGAGGTCTATGGAAAAATAATTGGTACCGTGATACCTAAAAGATAATACCAGCTTCACAGTGTATCCATAGTAACGAGTATACATAACCACCACTTCTATACTGTCATAGTGTCATTTGGTTAAACAATGGATATTGAGATGTTTTGGTCTAATATTGACAGACTTTTACATAGAAAATGTAGAAAATAACACACATTAGCTTTGGAATGGGGCTTTTGTAATTATATCTATAGCATATATAGACTGATGGCTTTGTGACTGTGTAGTCAGCTCCAATATTAGCATACAGGCCATAAAAAGGTTATGTAAAGTTAATATAGTTAATTTTAGCCAAAGTATTGACTATTTTATGCGCAAAAGATGAAAAATCATGGATAAAAAACAACTCTCTTGTTCTTCTAAAGCATGTTATAGACCAGGATAGAGGACCTCTACTGGTCCTCTTGTAGATATTTCACTTGTACCATAAAGAATATTCTGGTATGAGTATTTTAGGTAATTTATTAAAGATATGGTATTCCTTCCTATTTTGATTTGAATAGTCCTGCTCTAAATGTCTTTTTTTTGTTGTAAACTTTTGTGCCATGAAAAATGAACATGCGATTCCTTAGTTAGATAATCATTCTTGAGGTCTCTACTACATATGGAAACCTGGATTTTAGGTCCTCACTTTATCAGTAATGCATTTTTGGATAATTTAATTGCATTGAAGTTAATACATGTGTCCTTGAACTCATCTATATATAACATGGATAAGATCTTGGAGAAAATAAAAAGACCACACCTTATGTATATCATTAAGTTATCTCCCTTACACCAAACCTAAAATTTCAATAGATAAAAACCCACAATTTAAGTTAATGTGTAAGAAAATCAATAGAAGATTTGTGAAGAATCATATTAGCCCTTGGTCTTGATGCAAATTGAACTAGAAGTACTTTAATAATTTTTCCCAGTAAAGTTTAAAAGTTTGAAAACTGATCAAGCATGCTTTGGGATTTTTGCTTAGGTATTTTTTCTGTCTAACAGAAGCCCATTATTGTTAATTTCTTATTTAGAAGAAATATAACTTATATGCATCTATATTATCTACATTATTCACCCTTTTATATTAGCTAGGAATGAACACCATGTCACCTGATAGTTGGTGTCTGTAAGGGATGTTATAGCACAGGTCCCTTTTTTATTGTCCCTTTACCTATGATCCACTGCCTCAAAATATTGTCCAAGGTAACATCATCAAGCTCTCGCTTCTCATTTTTCTCATTGCTGCTTGTGTCTCCTTTAATTCCAGTATCATTAGCTAAATCTCCCATTTAGATACACACTTTTCTTCTGTTTATAAATCCATTGGACTCACTATACTCATTGTTAAACTTTAGCATTTTTCTGTATATCAGTCCACATTTTCAACCCCAAATCCATGATAACCACTTAGAAAAGCTGTTATTTACTTTATTTGGTGTCAGATTGGCTTATTGCATCAATTGTATGCACTACAGAAAGGAGGGAAGATTTCTATTAGCATGACAAAGAGGCTGGGTAGCTTGACCTTTGTGTGAGGACTAGAGGTTAGTGACCTCTTGCATATGCAGACAGTGTAAAGTGTTCAAAGCTAATACTTTATAATTAGATTGGGCCATGTCCACCTGTCCTTGTTGTTACTTTCTGTGTTAATGAAACAATTATAAGTCCTTTATTTTAGATCAAAATGTCTCTTTAAGAGTAGAACTGGTACATGCTAACTAGTGTGTTGACCTTTGACCTTACTATTAAACAATATGACATAATGTGATTTATCGCATATCACCAAAGTGAAGTTTGATAAGTGCTAATATGAACAAAACACAACTCATAGTTTAAAGAATTCATTTTATTTCAAAACATGAGTTTGATAGTGAAGCAAAAGTTTGCAAACAAGAGTTCCAACAGCTCAATAACATTTCTATATACAATCATATAGAACATAGCTTAGTACTTCATAAAATTGTTTTTGACAAGCGAGACTAAGTACACTTGTTAGTTATATAGTCCCGAGCTATTTCACAGATTATTGGAAAAATCAAGGTTTGCTATAAGATAATACCAGCTTCACAGTGTATCCATAGTAACGAGTATACATAACCACCACTTCTATACTGTCATAGTGTCATTTGGTTAAACAATGGATATTGAGATGTTTTGGTCTAATATTGACAGACTTTTACATAGAAAATGTAGAAAATAACACACATTAGCTTTGGAATGGGGCTTTTGTAATTATATCTATAGCATATATAGACTGATGGCTTTGTGACTGTGTAGTCAGCTCCAATATTAGCATACAGGCCATAAAAAGGTTATGTAAAGTTAATATAGTTAATTTTAGCCAAAGTATTGACTATTTTATGCGCAAAAGATGAAAAATCATGGATAAAAAACAACTCTCTTGTTCTTCTAAAGCATGTTATAGACCAGGATAGAGGACCTCTACTGGTCCTCTTGTAGATATTTCACTTGTACCATAAAGAATATTCTGGTATGAGTATTTTAGGTAATTTATTAAAGATATGGTATTCCTTCCTATTTTGATTTGAATAGTCCTGCTCTAAATGTCTTTTTTTTGTTGTAAACTTTTGTGCCATGAAAAATGAACATGCGATTCCTTAGTTAGATAATCATTCTTGAGGTCTCTACTACATATGGAAACCTGGATTTTAGGTCCTCACTTTATCAGTAATGCATTTTTGGATAATTTAATTGCATTGAAGTTAATACATGTGTCCTTGAACTCATCTATATATAACATGGATAAGATCTTGGAGAAAATAAAAAGACCACACCTTATGTATATCATTAAGTTATCTCCCTTACACCAAACCTAAAATTTCAATAGATAAAAACCCACAATTTAAGTTAATGTGTAAGAAAATCAATAGAAGATTTGTGAAGAATCATATTAGCCCTTGGTCTTGATGCAAATTGAACTAGAAGTACTTTAATAATTTTTCCCAGTAAAGTTTAAAAGTTTGAAAACTGATCAAGCATGCTTTGGGATTTTTGCTTAGGTATTTTTTCTGTCTAACAGAAGCCCATTATTGTTAATTTCTTATTTAGAAGAAATATAACTTATATGAATCTATATTATCTACATTATTCACCCTTTTATATTAGCTAGGAATGAACACCATGTCACCTGATAGTTGGTGTCTGTAAGGGATGTTATAGCACAGGTCCCTTTTTTATTGTCCCTTTACCTATGATCCACTGCCTCAAAATATTGTCCAAGGTAACATCATCAAGCTCTCGCTTCTCATTTTTCTCATTGCTGCTTGTGTCTCCTTTAATTCCAGTATCATTAGCTAAATCTCCCATTTAGATACACACTTTTCTTCTGTTTATAAATCCATTGGACTCACTATACTCATTGTTAAACTTTAGCATTTTTCTGTATATCAGTCCACATTTTCAACCCCAAATCCATGATAACCACTTAGAAAAGCTGTTATTTACTTTATTTGGTGTCAGATTGGCTTATTGCATCAATTGTATGCACTACAGAAAGGAGGGAAGATTTCTATTAGCATGACAAAGAGGCTGGGTAGCTTGACCTTTGTGTGAGGACTAGAGGTTAGTGACCTCTTGCATATGCAGACAGTGTAAAGTGTTCAAAGCTAATACTTTATAATTAGATTGGGCCATGTCCACCTGTCCTTGTTGTTACTTTCTGTGTTAATGAAACAATTATAAGTCCTTTATTTTAGATCAAAATGTCTCTTTAAGAGTAGAACTGGTACATGCTAACTAGTGTGTTGACCTTTGACCTTACTATTAAACAATATGACATAATGTGATTTATCGCATATCACCAAAGTGAAGTTTGATAAGTGCTAATATGAACAAAACACAACTCATAGTTTAAAGAATTCATTTTATTTCAAAACATGAGTTTGATAGTGAAGCAAAAGTTTGCAAACAAGAGTTCCAACAGCTCAATAACATTTCTATATACAATCATATAGAACATAGCTTAGTACTTCATAAAATTGTTTTTGACAAGCGAGACTAAGTACACTTGTTAGTTATATAGTCCCGAGCTATTTCACAGATTATTGGAAAAATCAAGGTTTGCTATAGGTATAACGGTACCAATTGCGCATGACCAGATGGGTGGAGCTTAAAGTGTAGGGTCCATTGCAGGCAGTACTAGAGGACAACATGAGCTATGATTGGTGGATTATGTAAGAGTTGTACTTTCTGTTAGGCTTAAAAAATAGTTTAGCCTCTTGGCAACATGTGAATTTATGTTAATTCCTATATAGATCATATTTTGTATTTTTTATGATTTTTTGAAAATGTCATAGACATGACTGAAAATAAGTATGTTGTGACTAGATAACTCATACCCCTGTCTAGTTCCAGCAGAGTTATCTCTCTTAAATGCAATGGAGTACCTGGTTTTGTCATCATCAAATTGACAATCTAACATTGTTCTCTATAACAGTGTGTGAGATGCATGCTAAATTAGGATAGTAAATATATTTATCTCTCCAAATATTAGCATTGAGGTCTATGGAAAAACAATTGGTACCGTGATACCTAAAAGATAATACCAGCTTCACAGTGTATCCATAGTAACGAGTATACATAACCACCACTTCTATACTGTCATAGTGTCATTTGGTTAAACAATGGATATTGAGATGTTTTGGTCTAATATTGACAGACTTTTACATAGAAAATGTAGAAAATAACACACATTAGCTTTGGAATGGGGCTTTTGTAATTATATCTATAGCATATATAGACTGATGGCTTTGTGACTGTGTAGTCAGCTCCAATATTAGCATACAGGCCATAAAAAGGTTATGTAAAGTTAATATAGTTAATTTTAGCCAAAGTATTGACTATTTTATGCGCAAAAGATGAAAAATCATGGATAAAAAACAACTCTCTTGTTCTTCTAAAGCATGTTATAGACCAGGATAGAGGACCTCTACTGGTCCTCTTGTAGATATTTCACTTGTACCATAAAGAATATTCTGGTATGAGTATTTTAGGTAATTTATTAAAGATATGGTATTCCTTCCTATTTTGATTTGAATAGTCCTGCTCTAAATGTCTTTTTTTTGTTGTAAACTTTTGTGCCATGAAAAATGAACATGCGATTCCTTAGTTAGATAATCATTCTTGAGGTCTCTACTACATATGGAAACCTGGATTTTAGGTCCTCACTTTATCAGTAATGCATTTTTGGATAATTTAATTGCATTGAAGTTAATACATGTGTCCTTGAACTCATCTATATATAACATGGATAAGATCTTGGAGAAAATAAAAAGACCACACCTTATGTATATCATTAAGTTATCTCCCTTACACCAAACCTAAAATTTCAATAGATAAAAACCCACAATTTAAGTTAATGTGTAAGAAAATCAATAGAAGATTTGTGAAGAATCATATTAGCCCTTGGTCTTGATGCAAATTGAACTAGAAGTACTTTAATAATTTTTCCCAGTAAAGTTTAAAAGTTTGAAAACTGATCAAGCATGCTTTGGGATTTTTGCTTAGGTATTTTTTCTGTCTAACAGAAGCCCATTATTGTTAATTTCTTATTTAGAAGAAATATAACTTATATGCATCTATATTATCTACATTATTCACCCTTTTATATTAGCTAGGAATGAACACCATGTCACCTGATAGTTGGTGTCTGTAAGGGATGTTATAGCACAGGTCCCTTTTTTATTGTCCCTTTACCTATGATCCACTGCCTCAAAATATTGTCCAAGGTAACATCATCAAGCTCTCGCTTCTCATTTTTCTCATTGCTGCTTGTGTCTCCTTTAATTCCAGTATCATTAGCTAAATCTCCCATTTAGATACACACTTTTCTTCTGTTTATAAATCCATTGGACTCACTATACTCATTGTTAAACTTTAGCATTTTTCTGTATATCAGTCCACATTTTCAACCCCAAATCCATGATAACCACTTAGAAAAGCTGTTATTTACTTTATTTGGTGTCAGATTGGCTTATTGCATCAATTGTATGCACTACAGAAAGGAGGGAAGATTTCTATTAGCATGACAAAGAGGCTGGGTAGCTTGACCTTTGTGTGAGGACTAGAGGTTAGTGACCTCTTGCATATGCAGACAGTGTAAAGTGTTCAAAGCTAATACTTTATAATTAGATTGGGCCATGTCCACCTGTCCTTGTTGTTACTTTCTGTGTTAATGAAACAATTATAAGTCCTTTATTTTAGATCAAAATGTCTCTTTAAGAGTAGAACTGGTACATGCTAACTAGTGTGTTGACCTTTGACCTTACTATTAAACAATATGACATAATGTGATTTATCGCATATCACCAAAGTGAAGTTTGATAAGTGCTAATATGAACAAAACACAACTCATAGTTTAAAGAATTCATTTTATTTCAAAACATGAGTTTGATAGTGAAGCAAAAGTTTGCAAACAAGAGTTCCAACAGCTCAATAACATTTCTATATACAATCATATAGAACATAGCTTAGTACTTCATAAAATTGTTTTTGACAAGCGAGACTAAGTACACTTGTTAGTTATATAGTCCCGAGCTATTTCACAGATTATTGGAAAAATCAAGGTTTGCTATAGGTATAACGGTACCAATTGCGCATGACCAGATGGGTGGAGCTTAAAGTGTAGGGTCCATTGCAGGCAGTACTAGAGGACAACATGAGCTATGATTGGTGGATTATGTAAGAGTTGTACTTTCTGTTAGGCTTAAAAAATAGTTTAGCCTCTTGGCAACATGTGAATTTATGTTAATTCCTATATAGATCATATTTTGTATTTTTTATGATTTTTTGAAAATGTCATAGACATGACTGAAAATAAGTATGTTGTGACTAGATAACTCATACCCCTGTCTAGTTCCAGCAGAGTTATCTCTCTTAAATGCAATGGAGTACCTGGTTTTGTCATCATCAAATTGACAATCTAACATTGTTCTCTATAACAGTGTGTGAGATGCATGCTAAATTAGGATAGTAAATATATTTATCTCTCCAAATATTAGCATTGAGGTCTATGGAAAAACAATTGGTACCGTGATACCTAAAAGATAATACCAGCTTCACAGTGTATCCATAGTAACGAGTATACATAACCACCACTTCTATACTGTCATAGTGTCATTTGGTTAAACAATGGATATTGAGATGTTTTGGTCTAATATTGACAGACTTTTACATAGAAAATGTAGAAAATAACACACATTAGCTTTGGAATGGGGCTTTTGTAATTATATCTATAGCATATATAGACTGATGGCTTTGTGACTGTGTAGTCAGCTCCAATATTAGCATACAGGCCATAAAAAGGTTATGTAAAGTTAATATAGTTAATTTTAGCCAAAGTATTGACTATTTTATGCGCAAAAGATGAAAAATCATGGATAAAAAACAACTCTCTTGTTCTTCTAAAGCATGTTATAGACCAGGATAGAGGACCTCTACTGGTCCTCTTGTAGATATTTCACTTGTACCATAAAGAATATTCTGGTATGAGTATTTTAGGTAATTTATTAAAGATATGGTATTCCTTCCTATTTTGATTTGAATAGTCCTGCTCTAAATGTCTTTTTTTTGTTGTAAACTTTTGTGCCATGAAAAATGAACATGCGATTCCTTAGTTAGATAATCATTCTTGAGGTCTCTACTACATATGGAAACCTGGATTTTAGGTCCTCACTTTATCAGTAATGCATTTTTGGATAATTTAATTGCATTGAAGTTAATACATGTGTCCTTGAACTCATCTATATATAACATGGATAAGATCTTGGAGAAAATAAAAAGACCACACCTTATGTATATCATTAAGTTATCTCCCTTACACCAAACCTAAAATTTCAATAGATAAAAACCCACAATTTAAGTTAATGTGTAAGAAAATCAATAGAAGATTTGTGAAGAATCATATTAGCCCTTGGTCTTGATGCAAATTGAACTAGAAGTACTTTAATAATTTTTCCCAGTAAAGTTTAAAAGTTTGAAAACTGATCAAGCATGCTTTGGGATTTTTGCTTAGGTATTTTTTCTGTCTAACAGAAGCCCATTATTGTTAATTTCTTATTTAGAAGAAATATAACTTATATGCATCTATATTATCTACATTATTCACCCTTTTATATTAGCTAGGAATGAACACCATGTCACCTGATAGTTGGTGTCTGTAAGGGATGTTATAGCACAGGTCCCTTTTTTATTGTCCCTTTACCTATGATCCACTGCCTCAAAATATTGTCCAAGGTAACATCATCAAGCTCTCGCTTCTCATTTTTCTCATTGCTGCTTGTGTCTCCTTTAATTCCAGTATCATTAGCTAAATCTCCCATTTAGATACACACTTTTCTTCTGTTTATAAATCCATTGGACTCACTATACTCATTGTTAAACTTTAGCATTTTTCTGTATATCAGTCCACATTTTCAACCCCAAATCCATGATAACCACTTAGAAAAGCTGTTATTTACTTTATTTGGTGTCAGATTGGCTTATTGCATCAATTGTATGCACTACAGAAAGGAGGGAAGATTTCTATTAGCATGACAAAGAGGCTGGGTAGCTTGACCTTTGTGTGAGGACTAGAGGTTAGTGACCTCTTGCATATGCAGACAGTGTAAAGTGTTCAAAGCTAATACTTTATAATTAGATTGGGCCATGTCCACCTGTCCTTGTTGTTACTTTCTGTGTTAATGAAACAATTATAAGTCCTTTATTTTAGATCAAAATGTCTCTTTAAGAGTAGAACTGGTACATGCTAACTAGTGTGTTGACCTTTGACCTTACTATTAAACAATATGACATAATGTGATTTATCGCATATCACCAAAGTGAAGTTTGATAAGTGCTAATATGAACAAAACACAACTCATAGTTTAAAGAATTCATTTTATTTCAAAACATGAGTTTGATAGTGAAGCAAAAGTTTGCAAACAAGAGTTCCAACAGCTCAATAACATTTCTATATACAATCATATAGAACATAGCTTAGTACTTCATAAAATTGTTTTTGACAAGCGAGACTAAGTACACTTGTTAGTTATATAGTCCCGAGCTATTTCACAGATTATTGGAAAAATCAAGGTTTGCTATAGGTATAACGGTACCAATTGCGCATGACCAGATGGGTGGAGCTTAAAGTGTAGGGTCCATTGCAGGCAGTACTAGAGGACAACATGAGCTATGATTGGTGGATTATGTAAGAGTTGTACTTTCTGTTAGGCTTAAAAAATAGTTTAGCCTCTTGGCAACATGTGAATTTATGTTAATTCCTATATAGATCATATTTTGTATTTTTTATGATTTTTTGAAAATGTCATAGACATGACTGAAAATAAGTATGTTGTGACTAGATAACTCATACCCCTGTCTAGTTCCAGCAGAGTTATCTCTCTTAAATGCAATGGAGTACCTGGTTTTGTCATCATCAAATTGACAATCTAACATTGTTCTCTATAACAGTGTGTGAGATGCATGCTAAATTAGGATAGTAAATATATTTATCTCTCCAAATATTAGCATTGAGGTCTATGGAAAAACAATTGGTACCGTGATACCTAAAAGATAATACCAGCTTCACAGTGTATCCATAGTAACGAGTATACATAACCACCACTTCTATACTGTCATAGTGTCATTTGGTTAAACAATGGATATTGAGATGTTTTGGTCTAATATTGACAGACTTTTACATAGAAAATGTAGAAAATAACACACATTAGCTTTGGAATGGGGCTTTTGTAATTATATCTATAGCATATATAGACTGATGGCTTTGTGACTGTGTAGTCAGCTCCAATATTAGCATACAGGCCATAAAAAGGTTATGTAAAGTTAATATAGTTAATTTTAGCCAAAGTATTGACTATTTTATGCGCAAAAGATGAAAAATCATGGATAAAAAACAACTCTCTTGTTCTTCTAAAGCATGTTATAGACCAGGATAGAGGACCTCTACTGGTCCTCTTGTAGATATTTCACTTGTACCATAAAGAATATTCTGGTATGAGTATTTTAGGTAATTTATTAAAGATATGGTATTCCTTCCTATTTTGATTTGAATAGTCCTGCTCTAAATGTCTTTTTTTTGTTGTAAACTTTTGTGCCATGAAAAATGAACATGCGATTCCTTAGTTAGATAATCATTCTTGAGGTCTCTACTACATATGGAAACCTGGATTTTAGGTCCTCACTTTATCAGTAATGCATTTTTGGATAATTTAATTGCATTGAAGTTAATACATGTGTCCTTGAACTCATCTATATATAACATGGATAAGATCTTGGAGAAAATAAAAAGACCACACCTTATGTATATCATTAAGTTATCTCCCTTACACCAAACCTAAAATTTCAATAGATAAAAACCCACAATTTAAGTTAATGTGTAAGAAAATCAATAGAAGATTTGTGAAGAATCATATTAGCCCTTGGTCTTGATGCAAATTGAACTAGAAGTACTTTAATAATTTTTCCCAGTAAAGTTTAAAAGTTTGAAAACTGATCAAGCATGCTTTGGGATTTTTGCTTAGGTATTTTTTCTGTCTAACAGAAGCCCATTATTGTTAATTTCTTATTTAGAAGAAATATAACTTATATGCATCTATATTATCTACATTATTCACCCTTTTATATTAGCTAGGAATGAACACCATGTCACCTGATAGTTGGTGTCTGTAAGGGATGTTATAGCACAGGTCCCTTTTTTATTGTCCCTTTACCTATGATCCACTGCCTCAAAATATTGTCCAAGGTAACATCATCAAGCTCTCGCTTCTCATTTTTCTCATTGCTGCTTGTGTCTCCTTTAATTCCAGTATCATTAGCTAAATCTCCCATTTAGATACACACTTTTCTTCTGTTTATAAATCCATTGGACTCACTATACTCATTGTTAAACTTTAGCATTTTTCTGTATATCAGTCCACATTTTCAACCCCAAATCCATGATAACCACTTAGAAAAGCTGTTATTTACTTTATTTGGTGTCAGATTGGCTTATTGCATCAATTGTATGCACTACAGAAAGGAGGGAAGATTTCTATTAGCATGACAAAGAGGCTGGGTAGCTTGACCTTTGTGTGAGGACTAGAGGTTAGTGACCTCTTGCATATGCAGACAGTGTAAAGTGTTCAAAGCTAATACTTTATAATTAGATTGGGCCATGTCCACCTGTCCTTGTTGTTACTTTCTGTGTTAATGAAACAATTATAAGTCCTTTATTTTAGATCAAAATGTCTCTTTAAGAGTAGAACTGGTACATGCTAACTAGTGTGTTGACCTTTGACCTTACTATTAAACAATATGACATAATGTGATTTATCGCATATCACCAAAGTGAAGTTTGATAAGTGCTAATATGAACAAAACACAACTCATAGTTTAAAGAATTCATTTTATTTCAAAACATGAGTTTGATAGTGAAGCAAAAGTTTGCAAACAAGAGTTCCAACAGCTCAATAACATTTCTATATACAATCATATAGAACATAGCTTAGTACTTCATAAAATTGTTTTTGACAAGCGAGACTAAGTACACTTGTTAGTTATATAGTCCCGAGCTATTTCACAGATTATTGGAAAAATCAAGGTTTGCTATAGGTATAACGGTACCAATTGCGCATGACCAGATGGGTGGAGCTTAAAGTGTAGGGTCCATTGCAGGCAGTACTAGAGGACAACATGAGCTATGATTGGTGGATTATGTAAGAGTTGTACTTTCTGTTAGGCTTAAAAAATAGTTTAGCCTCTTGGCAACATGTGAATTTATGTTAATTCCTATATAGATCATATTTTGTATTTTTTATGATTTTTTGAAAATGTCATAGACATGACTGAAAATAAGTATGTTGTGACTAGATAACTCATACCCCTGTCTAGTTCCAGCAGAGTTATCTCTCTTAAATGCAATGGAGTACCTGGTTTTGTCATCATCAAATTGACAATCTAACATTGTTCTCTATAACAGTGTGTGAGATGCATGCTAAATTAGGATAGTAAATATATTTATCTCTCCAAATATTAGCATTGAGGTCTATGGAAAAACAATTGGTACCGTGATACCTAAAAGATAATACCAGCTTCACAGTGTATCCATAGTAACGAGTATACATAACCACCACTTCTATACTGTCATAGTGTCATTTGGTTAAACAATGGATATTGAGATGTTTTGGTCTAATATTGACAGACTTTTACATAGAAAATGTAGAAAATAACACACATTAGCTTTGGAATGGGGCTTTTGTAATTATATCTATAGCATATATAGACTGATGGCTTTGTGACTGTGTAGTCAGCTCCAATATTAGCATACAGGCCATAAAAAGGTTATGTAAAGTTAATATAGTTAATTTTAGCCAAAGTATTGACTATTTTATGCGCAAAAGATGAAAAATCATGGATAAAAAACAACTCTCTTGTTCTTCTAAAGCATGTTATAGACCAGGATAGAGGACCTCTACTGGTCCTCTTGTAGATATTTCACTTGTACCATAAAGAATATTCTGGTATGAGTATTTTAGGTAATTTATTAAAGATATGGTATTCCTTCCTATTTTGATTTGAATAGTCCTGCTCTAAATGTCTTTTTTTTGTTGTAAACTTTTGTGCCATGAAAAATGAACATGCGATTCCTTAGTTAGATAATCATTCTTGAGGTCTCTACTACATATGGAAACCTGGATTTTAGGTCCTCACTTTATCAGTAATGCATTTTTGGATAATTTAATTGCATTGAAGTTAATACATGTGTCCTTGAACTCATCTATATATAACATGGATAAGATCTTGGAGAAAATAAAAAGACCACACCTTATGTATATCATTAAGTTATCTCCCTTACACCAAACCTAAAATTTCAATAGATAAAAACCCACAATTTAAGTTAATGTGTAAGAAAATCAATAGAAGATTTGTGAAGAATCATATTAGCCCTTGGTCTTGATGCAAATTGAACTAGAAGTACTTTAATAATTTTTCCCAGTAAAGTTTAAAAGTTTGAAAACTGATCAAGCATGCTTTGGGATTTTTGCTTAGGTATTTTTTCTGTCTAACAGAAGCCCATTATTGTTAATTTCTTATTTAGAAGAAATATAACTTATATGCATCTATATTATCTACATTATTCACCCTTTTATATTAGCTAGGAATGAACACCATGTCACCTGATAGTTGGTGTCTGTAAGGGATGTTATAGCACAGGTCCCTTTTTTATTGTCCCTTTACCTATGATCCACTGCCTCAAAATATTGTCCAAGGTAACATCATCAAGCTCTCGCTTCTCATTTTTCTCATTGCTGCTTGTGTCTCCTTTAATTCCAGTATCATTAGCTAAATCTCCCATTTAGATACACACTTTTCTTCTGTTTATAAATCCATTGGACTCACTATACTCATTGTTAAACTTTAGCATTTTTCTGTATATCAGTCCACATTTTCAACCCCAAATCCATGATAACCACTTAGAAAAGCTGTTATTTACTTTATTTGGTGTCAGATTGGCTTATTGCATCAATTGTATGCACTACAGAAAGGAGGGAAGATTTCTATTAGCATGACAAAGAGGCTGGGTAGCTTGACCTTTGTGTGAGGACTAGAGGTTAGTGACCTCTTGCATATGCAGACAGTGTAAAGTGTTCAAAGCTAATACTTTATAATTAGATTGGGCCATGTCCACCTGTCCTTGTTGTTACTTTCTGTGTTAATGAAACAATTATAAGTCCTTTATTTTAGATCAAAATGTCTCTTTAAGAGTAGAACTGGTACATGCTAACTAGTGTGTTGACCTTTGACCTTACTATTAAACAATATGACATAATGTGATTTATCGCATATCACCAAAGTGAAGTTTGATAAGTGCTAATATGAACAAAACACAACTCATAGTTTAAAGAATTCATTTTATTTCAAAACATGAGTTTGATAGTGAAGCAAAAGTTTGCAAACAAGAGTTCCAACAGCTCAATAACATTTCTATATACAATCATATAGAACATAGCTTAGTACTTCATAAAATTGTTTTTGACAAGCGAGACTAAGTACACTTGTTAGTTATATAGTCCCGAGCTATTTCACAGATTATTGGAAAAATCAAGGTTTGCTATAGGTATAACGGTACCAATTGCGCATGACCAGATGGGTGGAGCTTAAAGTGTAGGGTCCATTGCAGGCAGTACTAGAGGACAACATGAGCTATGATTGGTGGATTATGTAAGAGTTGTACTTTCTGTTAGGCTTAAAAAATAGTTTAGCCTCTTGGCAACATGTGAATTTATGTTAATTCCTATATAGATCATATTTTGTATTTTTTATGATTTTTTGAAAATGTCATAGACATGACTGAAAATAAGTATGTTGTGACTAGATAACTCATACCCCTGTCTAGTTCCAGCAGAGTTATCTCTCTTAAATGCAATGGAGTACCTGGTTTTGTCATCATCAAATTGACAATCTAACATTGTTCTCTATAACAGTGTGTGAGATGCATGCTAAATTAGGATAGTAAATATATTTATCTCTCCAAATATTAGCATTGAGGTCTATGGAAAAACAATTGGTACCGTGATACCTAAAAGATAATACCAGCTTCACAGTGTATCCATAGTAACGAGTATACATAACCACCACTTCTATACTGTCATAGTGTCATTTGGTTAAACAATGGATATTGAGATGTTTTGGTCTAATATTGACAGACTTTTACATAGAAAATGTAGAAAATAACACACATTAGCTTTGGAATGGGGCTTTTGTAATTATATCTATAGCATATATAGACTGATGGCTTTGTGACTGTGTAGTCAGCTCCAATATTAGCATACAGGCCATAAAAAGGTTATGTAAAGTTAATATAGTTAATTTTAGCCAAAGTATTGACTATTTTATGCGCAAAAGATGAAAAATCATGGATAAAAAACAACTCTCTTGTTCTTCTAAAGCATGTTATAGACCAGGATAGAGGACCTCTACTGGTCCTCTTGTAGATATTTCACTTGTACCATAAAGAATATTCTGGTATGAGTATTTTAGGTAATTTATTAAAGATATGGTATTCCTTCCTATTTTGATTTGAATAGTCCTGCTCTAAATGTCTTTTTTTTGTTGTAAACTTTTGTGCCATGAAAAATGAACATGCGATTCCTTAGTTAGATAATCATTCTTGAGGTCTCTACTACATATGGAAACCTGGATTTTAGGTCCTCACTTTATCAGTAATGCATTTTTGGATAATTTAATTGCATTGAAGTTAATACATGTGTCCTTGAACTCATCTATATATAACATGGATAAGATCTTGGAGAAAATAAAAAGACCACACCTTATGTATATCATTAAGTTATCTCCCTTACACCAAACCTAAAATTTCAATAGATAAAAACCCACAATTTAAGTTAATGTGTAAGAAAATCAATAGAAGATTTGTGAAGAATCATATTAGCCCTTGGTCTTGATGCAAATTGAACTAGAAGTACTTTAATAATTTTTCCCAGTAAAGTTTAAAAGTTTGAAAACTGATCAAGCATGCTTTGGGATTTTTGCTTAGGTATTTTTTCTGTCTAACAGAAGCCCATTATTGTTAATTTCTTATTTAGAAGAAATATAACTTATATGCATCTATATTATCTACATTATTCACCCTTTTATATTAGCTAGGAATGAACACCATGTCACCTGATAGTTGGTGTCTGTAAGGGATGTTATAGCACAGGTCCCTTTTTTATTGTCCCTTTACCTATGATCCACTGCCTCAAAATATTGTCCAAGGTAACATCATCAAGCTCTCGCTTCTCATTTTTCTCATTGCTGCTTGTGTCTCCTTTAATTCCAGTATCATTAGCTAAATCTCCCATTTAGATACACACTTTTCTTCTGTTTATAAATCCATTGGACTCACTATACTCATTGTTAAACTTTAGCATTTTTCTGTATATCAGTCCACATTTTCAACCCCAAATCCATGATAACCACTTAGAAAAGCTGTTATTTACTTTATTTGGTGTCAGATTGGCTTATTGCATCAATTGTATGCACTACAGAAAGGAGGGAAGATTTCTATTAGCATGACAAAGAGGCTGGGTAGCTTGACCTTTGTGTGAGGACTAGAGGTTAGTGACCTCTTGCATATGCAGACAGTGTAAAGTGTTCAAAGCTAATACTTTATAATTAGATTGGGCCATGTCCACCTGTCCTTGTTGTTACTTTCTGTGTTAATGAAACAATTATAAGTCCTTTATTTTAGATCAAAATGTCTCTTTAAGAGTAGAACTGGTACATGCTAACTAGTGTGTTGACCTTTGACCTTACTATTAAACAATATGACATAATGTGATTTATCGCATATCACCAAAGTGAAGTTTGATAAGTGCTAATATGAACAAAACACAACTCATAGTTTAAAGAATTCATTTTATTTCAAAACATGAGTTTGATAGTGAAGCAAAAGTTTGCAAACAAGAGTTCCAACAGCTCAATAACATTTCTATATACAATCATATAGAACATAGCTTAGTACTTCATAAAATTGTTTTTGACAAGCGAGACTAAGTACACTTGTTAGTTATATAGTCCCGAGCTATTTCACAGATTATTGGAAAAATCAAGGTTTGCTATAGGTATAACGGTACCAATTGCGCATGACCAGATGGGTGGAGCTTAAAGTGTAGGGTCCATTGCAGGCAGTACTAGAGGACAACATGAGCTATGATTGGTGGATTATGTAAGAGTTGTACTTTCTGTTAGGCTTAAAAAATAGTTTAGCCTCTTGGCAACATGTGAATTTATGTTAATTCCTATATAGATCATATTTTGTATTTTTTATGATTTTTTGAAAATGTCATAGACATGACTGAAAATAAGTATGTTGTGACTAGATAACTCATACCCCTGTCTAGTTCCAGCAGAGTTATCTCTCTTAAATGCAATGGAGTACCTGGTTTTGTCATCATCAAATTGACAATCTAACATTGTTCTCTATAACAGTGTGTGAGATGCATGCTAAATTAGGATAGTAAATATATTTATCTCTCCAAATATTAGCATTGAGGTCTATGGAAAAACAATTGGTACCGTGATACCTAAAAGATAATACCAGCTTCACAGTGTATCCATAGTAACGAGTATACATAACCACCACTTCTATACTGTCATAGTGTCATTTGGTTAAACAATGGATATTGAGATGTTTTGGTCTAATATTGACAGACTTTTACATAGAAAATGTAGAAAATAACACACATTAGCTTTGGAATGGGGCTTTTGTAATTATATCTATAGCATATATAGACTGATGGCTTTGTGACTGTGTAGTCAGCTCCAATATTAGCATACAGGCCATAAAAAGGTTATGTAAAGTTAATATAGTTAATTTTAGCCAAAGTATTGACTATTTTATGCGCAAAAGATGAAAAATCATGGATAAAAAACAACTCTCTTGTTCTTCTAAAGCATGTTATAGACCAGGATAGAGGACCTCTACTGGTCCTCTTGTAGATATTTCACTTGTACCATAAAGAATATTCTGGTATGAGTATTTTAGGTAATTTATTAAAGATATGGTATTCCTTCCTATTTTGATTTGAATAGTCCTGCTCTAAATGTCTTTTTTTTGTTGTAAACTTTTGTGCCATGAAAAATGAACATGCGATTCCTTAGTTAGATAATCATTCTTGAGGTCTCTACTACATATGGAAACCTGGATTTTAGGTCCTCACTTTATCAGTAATGCATTTTTGGATAATTTAATTGCATTGAAGTTAATACATGTGTCCTTGAACTCATCTATATATAACATGGATAAGATCTTGGAGAAAATAAAAAGACCACACCTTATGTATATCATTAAGTTATCTCCCTTACACCAAACCTAAAATTTCAATAGATAAAAACCCACAATTTAAGTTAATGTGTAAGAAAATCAATAGAAGATTTGTGAAGAATCATATTAGCCCTTGGTCTTGATGCAAATTGAACTAGAAGTACTTTAATAATTTTTCCCAGTAAAGTTTAAAAGTTTGAAAACTGATCAAGCATGCTTTGGGATTTTTGCTTAGGTATTTTTTCTGTCTAACAGAAGCCCATTATTGTTAATTTCTTATTTAGAAGAAATATAACTTATATGCATCTATATTATCTACATTATTCACCCTTTTATATTAGCTAGGAATGAACACCATGTCACCTGATAGTTGGTGTCTGTAAGGGATGTTATAGCACAGGTCCCTTTTTTATTGTCCCTTTACCTATGATCCACTGCCTCAAAATATTGTCCAAGGTAACATCATCAAGCTCTCGCTTCTCATTTTTCTCATTGCTGCTTGTGTCTCCTTTAATTCCAGTATCATTAGCTAAATCTCCCATTTAGATACACACTTTTCTTCTGTTTATAAATCCATTGGACTCACTATACTCATTGTTAAACTTTAGCATTTTTCTGTATATCAGTCCACATTTTCAACCCCAAATCCATGATAACCACTTAGAAAAGCTGTTATTTACTTTATTTGGTGTCAGATTGGCTTATTGCATCAATTGTATGCACTACAGAAAGGAGGGAAGATTTCTATTAGCATGACAAAGAGGCTGGGTAGCTTGACCTTTGTGTGAGGACTAGAGGTTAGTGACCTCTTGCATATGCAGACAGTGTAAAGTGTTCAAAGCTAATACTTTATAATTAGATTGGGCCATGTCCACCTGTCCTTGTTGTTACTTTCTGTGTTAATGAAACAATTATAAGTCCTTTATTTTAGATCAAAATGTCTCTTTAAGAGTAGAACTGGTACATGCTAACTAGTGTGTTGACCTTTGACCTTACTATTAAACAATATGACATAATGTGATTTATCGCATATCACCAAAGTGAAGTTTGATAAGTGCTAATATGAACAAAACACAACTCATAGTTTAAAGAATTCATTTTATTTCAAAACATGAGTTTGATAGTGAAGCAAAAGTTTGCAAACAAGAGTTCCAACAGCTCAATAACATTTCTATATACAATCATATAGAACATAGCTTAGTACTTCATAAAATTGTTTTTGACAAGCGAGACTAAGTACACTTGTTAGTTATATAGTCCCGAGCTATTTCACAGATTATTGGAAAAATCAAGGTTTGCTATAGGTATAACGGTACCAATTGCGCATGACCAGATGGGTGGAGCTTAAAGTGTAGGGTCCATTGCAGGCAGTACTAGAGGACAACATGAGCTATGATTGGTGGATTATGTAAGAGTTGTACTTTCTGTTAGGCTTAAAAAATAGTTTAGCCTCTTGGCAACATGTGAATTTATGTTAATTCCTATATAGATCATATTTTGTATTTTTTATGATTTTTTGAAAATGTCATAGACATGACTGAAAATAAGTATGTTGTGACTAGATAACTCATACCCCTGTCTAGTTCCAGCAGAGTTATCTCTCTTAAATGCAATGGAGTACCTGGTTTTGTCATCATCAAATTGACAATCTAACATTGTTCTCTATAACAGTGTGTGAGATGCATGCTAAATTAGGATAGTAAATATATTTATCTCTCCAAATATTAGCATTGAGGTCTATGGAAAAACAATTGGTACCGTGATACCTAAAAGATAATACCAGCTTCACAGTGTATCCATAGTAACGAGTATACATAACCACCACTTCTATACTGTCATAGTGTCATTTGGTTAAACAATGGATATTGAGATGTTTTGGTCTAATATTGACAGACTTTTACATAGAAAATGTAGAAAATAACACACATTAGCTTTGGAATGGGGCTTTTGTAATTATATCTATAGCATATATAGACTGATGGCTTTGTGACTGTGTAGTCAGCTCCAATATTAGCATACAGGCCATAAAAAGGTTATGTAAAGTTAATATAGTTAATTTTAGCCAAAGTATTGACTATTTTATGCGCAAAAGATGAAAAATCATGGATAAAAAACAACTCTCTTGTTCTTCTAAAGCATGTTATAGACCAGGATAGAGGACCTCTACTGGTCCTCTTGTAGATATTTCACTTGTACCATAAAGAATATTCTGGTATGAGTATTTTAGGTAATTTATTAAAGATATGGTATTCCTTCCTATTTTGATTTGAATAGTCCTGCTCTAAATGTCTTTTTTTTGTTGTAAACTTTTGTGCCATGAAAAATGAACATGCGATTCCTTAGTTAGATAATCATTCTTGAGGTCTCTACTACATATGGAAACCTGGATTTTAGGTCCTCACTTTATCAGTAATGCATTTTTGGATAATTTAATTGCATTGAAGTTAATACATGTGTCCTTGAACTCATCTATATATAACATGGATAAGATCTTGGAGAAAATAAAAAGACCACACCTTATGTATATCATTAAGTTATCTCCCTTACACCAAACCTAAAATTTCAATAGATAAAAACCCACAATTTAAGTTAATGTGTAAGAAAATCAATAGAAGATTTGTGAAGAATCATATTAGCCCTTGGTCTTGATGCAAATTGAACTAGAAGTACTTTAATAATTTTTCCCAGTAAAGTTTAAAAGTTTGAAAACTGATCAAGCATGCTTTGGGATTTTTGCTTAGGTATTTTTTCTGTCTAACAGAAGCCCATTATTGTTAATTTCTTATTTAGAAGAAATATAACTTATATGCATCTATATTATCTACATTATTCACCCTTTTATATTAGCTAGGAATGAACACCATGTCACCTGATAGTTGGTGTCTGTAAGGGATGTTATAGCACAGGTCCCTTTTTTATTGTCCCTTTACCTATGATCCACTGCCTCAAAATATTGTCCAAGGTAACATCATCAAGCTCTCGCTTCTCATTTTTCTCATTGCTGCTTGTGTCTCCTTTAATTCCAGTATCATTAGCTAAATCTCCCATTTAGATACACACTTTTCTTCTGTTTATAAATCCATTGGACTCACTATACTCATTGTTAAACTTTAGCATTTTTCTGTATATCAGTCCACATTTTCAACCCCAAATCCATGATAACCACTTAGAAAAGCTGTTATTTACTTTATTTGGTGTCAGATTGGCTTATTGCATCAATTGTATGCACTACAGAAAGGAGGGAAGATTTCTATTAGCATGACAAAGAGGCTGGGTAGCTTGACCTTTGTGTGAGGACTAGAGGTTAGTGACCTCTTGCATATGCAGACAGTGTAAAGTGTTCAAAGCTAATACTTTATAATTAGATTGGGCCATGTCCACCTGTCCTTGTTGTTACTTTCTGTGTTAATGAAACAATTATAAGTCCTTTATTTTAGATCAAAATGTCTCTTTAAGAGTAGAACTGGTACATGCTAACTAGTGTGTTGACCTTTGACCTTACTATTAAACAATATGACATAATGTGATTTATCGCATATCACCAAAGTGAAGTTTGATAAGTGCTAATATGAACAAAACACAACTCATAGTTTAAAGAATTCATTTTATTTCAAAACATGAGTTTGATAGTGAAGCAAAAGTTTGCAAACAAGAGTTCCAACAGCTCAATAACATTTCTATATACAATCATATAGAACATAGCTTAGTACTTCATAAAATTGTTTTTGACAAGCGAGACTAAGTACACTTGTTAGTTATATAGTCCCGAGCTATTTCACAGATTATTGGAAAAATCAAGGTTTGCTATAGGTATAACGGTACCAATTGCGCATGACCAGATGGGTGGAGCTTAAAGTGTAGGGTCCATTGCAGGCAGTACTAGAGGACAACATGAGCTATGATTGGTGGATTATGTAAGAGTTGTACTTTCTGTTAGGCTTAAAAAATAGTTTAGCCTCTTGGCAACATGTGAATTTATGTTAATTCCTATATAGATCATATTTTGTATTTTTTATGATTTTTTGAAAATGTCATAGACATGACTGAAAATAAGTATGTTGTGACTAGATAACTCATACCCCTGTCTAGTTCCAGCAGAGTTATCTCTCTTAAATGCAATGGAGTACCTGGTTTTGTCATCATCAAATTGACAATCTAACATTGTTCTCTATAACAGTGTGTGAGATGCATGCTAAATTAGGATAGTAAATATATTTATCTCTCCAAATATTAGCATTGAGGTCTATGGAAAAACAATTGGTACCGTGATACCTAAAAGATAATACCAGCTTCACAGTGTATCCATAGTAACGAGTATACATAACCACCACTTCTATACTGTCATAGTGTCATTTGGTTAAACAATGGATATTGAGATGTTTTGGTCTAATATTGACAGACTTTTACATAGAAAATGTAGAAAATAACACACATTAGCTTTGGAATGGGGCTTTTGTAATTATATCTATAGCATATATAGACTGATGGCTTTGTGACTGTGTAGTCAGCTCCAATATTAGCATACAGGCCATAAAAAGGTTATGTAAAGTTAATATAGTTAATTTTAGCCAAAGTATTGACTATTTTATGCGCAAAAGATGAAAAATCATGGATAAAAAACAACTCTCTTGTTCTTCTAAAGCATGTTATAGACCAGGATAGAGGACCTCTACTGGTCCTCTTGTAGATATTTCACTTGTACCATAAAGAATATTCTGGTATGAGTATTTTAGGTAATTTATTAAAGATATGGTATTCCTTCCTATTTTGATTTGAATAGTCCTGCTCTAAATGTCTTTTTTTTGTTGTAAACTTTTGTGCCATGAAAAATGAACATGCGATTCCTTAGTTAGATAATCATTCTTGAGGTCTCTACTACATATGGAAACCTGGATTTTAGGTCCTCACTTTATCAGTAATGCATTTTTGGATAATTTAATTGCATTGAAGTTAATACATGTGTCCTTGAACTCATCTATATATAACATGGATAAGATCTTGGAGAAAATAAAAAGACCACACCTTATGTATATCATTAAGTTATCTCCCTTACACCAAACCTAAAATTTCAATAGATAAAAACCCACAATTTAAGTTAATGTGTAAGAAAATCAATAGAAGATTTGTGAAGAATCATATTAGCCCTTGGTCTTGATGCAAATTGAACTAGAAGTACTTTAATAATTTTTCCCAGTAAAGTTTAAAAGTTTGAAAACTGATCAAGCATGCTTTGGGATTTTTGCTTAGGTATTTTTTCTGTCTAACAGAAGCCCATTATTGTTAATTTCTTATTTAGAAGAAATATAACTTATATGCATCTATATTATCTACATTATTCACCCTTTTATATTAGCTAGGAATGAACACCATGTCACCTGATAGTTGGTGTCTGTAAGGGATGTTATAGCACAGGTCCCTTTTTTATTGTCCCTTTACCTATGATCCACTGCCTCAAAATATTGTCCAAGGTAACATCATCAAGCTCTCGCTTCTCATTTTTCTCATTGCTGCTTGTGTCTCCTTTAATTCCAGTATCATTAGCTAAATCTCCCATTTAGATACACACTTTTCTTCTGTTTATAAATCCATTGGACTCACTATACTCATTGTTAAACTTTAGCATTTTTCTGTATATCAGTCCACATTTTCAACCCCAAATCCATGATAACCACTTAGAAAAGCTGTTATTTACTTTATTTGGTGTCAGATTGGCTTATTGCATCAATTGTATGCACTACAGAAAGGAGGGAAGATTTCTATTAGCATGACAAAGAGGCTGGGTAGCTTGACCTTTGTGTGAGGACTAGAGGTTAGTGACCTCTTGCATATGCAGACAGTGTAAAGTGTTCAAAGCTAATACTTTATAATTAGATTGGGCCATGTCCACCTGTCCTTGTTGTTACTTTCTGTGTTAATGAAACAATTATAAGTCCTTTATTTTAGATCAAAATGTCTCTTTAAGAGTAGAACTGGTACATGCTAACTAGTGTGTTGACCTTTGACCTTACTATTAAACAATATGACATAATGTGATTTATCGCATATCACCAAAGTGAAGTTTGATAAGTGCTAATATGAACAAAACACAACTCATAGTTTAAAGAATTCATTTTATTTCAAAACATGAGTTTGATAGTGAAGCAAAAGTTTGCAAACAAGAGTTCCAACAGCTCAATAACATTTCTATATACAATCATATAGAACATAGCTTAGTACTTCATAAAATTGTTTTTGACAAGCGAGACTAAGTACACTTGTTAGTTATATAGTCCCGAGCTATTTCACAGATTATTGGAAAAATCAAGGTTTGCTATAGGTATAACGGTACCAATTGCGCATGACCAGATGGGTGGAGCTTAAAGTGTAGGGTCCATTGCAGGCAGTACTAGAGGACAACATGAGCTATGATTGGTGGATTATGTAAGAGTTGTACTTTCTGTTAGGCTTAAAAAATAGTTTAGCCTCTTGGCAACATGTGAATTTATGTTAATTCCTATATAGATCATATTTTGTATTTTTTATGATTTTTTGAAAATGTCATAGACATGACTGAAAATAAGTATGTTGTGACTAGATAACTCATACCCCTGTCTAGTTCCAGCAGAGTTATCTCTCTTAAATGCAATGGAGTACCTGGTTTTGTCATCATCAAATTGACAATCTAACATTGTTCTCTATAACAGTGTGTGAGATGCATGCTAAATTAGGATAGTAAATATATTTATCTCTCCAAATATTAGCATTGAGGTCTATGGAAAAACAATTGGTACCGTGATACCTAAAAGATAATACCAGCTTCACAGTGTATCCATAGTAACGAGTATACATAACCACCACTTCTATACTGTCATAGTGTCATTTGGTTAAACAATGGATATTGAGATGTTTTGGTCTAATATTGACAGACTTTTACATAGAAAATGTAGAAAATAACACACATTAGCTTTGGAATGGGGCTTTTGTAATTATATCTATAGCATATATAGACTGATGGCTTTGTGACTGTGTAGTCAGCTCCAATATTAGCATACAGGCCATAAAAAGGTTATGTAAAGTTAATATAGTTAATTTTAGCCAAAGTATTGACTATTTTATGCGCAAAAGATGAAAAATCATGGATAAAAAACAACTCTCTTGTTCTTCTAAAGCATGTTATAGACCAGGATAGAGGACCTCTACTGGTCCTCTTGTAGATATTTCACTTGTACCATAAAGAATATTCTGGTATGAGTATTTTAGGTAATTTATTAAAGATATGGTATTCCTTCCTATTTTGATTTGAATAGTCCTGCTCTAAATGTCTTTTTTTTGTTGTAAACTTTTGTGCCATGAAAAATGAACATGCGATTCCTTAGTTAGATAATCATTCTTGAGGTCTCTACTACATATGGAAACCTGGATTTTAGGTCCTCACTTTATCAGTAATGCATTTTTGGATAATTTAATTGCATTGAAGTTAATACATGTGTCCTTGAACTCATCTATATATAACATGGATAAGATCTTGGAGAAAATAAAAAGACCACACCTTATGTATATCATTAAGTTATCTCCCTTACACCAAACCTAAAATTTCAATAGATAAAAACCCACAATTTAAGTTAATGTGTAAGAAAATCAATAGAAGATTTGTGAAGAATCATATTAGCCCTTGGTCTTGATGCAAATTGAACTAGAAGTACTTTAATAATTTTTCCCAGTAAAGTTTAAAAGTTTGAAAACTGATCAAGCATGCTTTGGGATTTTTGCTTAGGTATTTTTTCTGTCTAACAGAAGCCCATTATTGTTAATTTCTTATTTAGAAGAAATATAACTTATATGCATCTATATTATCTACATTATTCACCCTTTTATATTAGCTAGGAATGAACACCATGTCACCTGATAGTTGGTGTCTGTAAGGGATGTTATAGCACAGGTCCCTTTTTTATTGTCCCTTTACCTATGATCCACTGCCTCAAAATATTGTCCAAGGTAACATCATCAAGCTCTCGCTTCTCATTTTTCTCATTGCTGCTTGTGTCTCCTTTAATTCCAGTATCATTAGCTAAATCTCCCATTTAGATACACACTTTTCTTCTGTTTATAAATCCATTGGACTCACTATACTCATTGTTAAACTTTAGCATTTTTCTGTATATCAGTCCACATTTTCAACCCCAAATCCATGATAACCACTTAGAAAAGCTGTTATTTACTTTATTTGGTGTCAGATTGGCTTATTGCATCAATTGTATGCACTACAGAAAGGAGGGAAGATTTCTATTAGCATGACAAAGAGGCTGGGTAGCTTGACCTTTGTGTGAGGACTAGAGGTTAGTGACCTCTTGCATATGCAGACAGTGTAAAGTGTTCAAAGCTAATACTTTATAATTAGATTGGGCCATGTCCACCTGTCCTTGTTGTTACTTTCTGTGTTAATGAAACAATTATAAGTCCTTTATTTTAGATCAAAATGTCTCTTTAAGAGTAGAACTGGTACATGCTAACTAGTGTGTTGACCTTTGACCTTACTATTAAACAATATGACATAATGTGATTTATCGCATATCACCAAAGTGAAGTTTGATAAGTGCTAATATGAACAAAACACAACTCATAGTTTAAAGAATTCATTTTATTTCAAAACATGAGTTTGATAGTGAAGCAAAAGTTTGCAAACAAGAGTTCCAACAGCTCAATAACATTTCTATATACAATCATATAGAACATAGCTTAGTACTTCATAAAATTGTTTTTGACAAGCGAGACTAAGTACACTTGTTAGTTATATAGTCCCGAGCTATTTCACAGATTATTGGAAAAATCAAGGTTTGCTATAGGTATAACGGTACCAATTGCGCATGACCAGATGGGTGGAGCTTAAAGTGTAGGGTCCATTGCAGGCAGTACTAGAGGACAACATGAGCTATGATTGGTGGATTATGTAAGAGTTGTACTTTCTGTTAGGCTTAAAAAATAGTTTAGCCTCTTGGCAACATGTGAATTTATGTTAATTCCTATATAGATCATATTTTGTATTTTTTATGATTTTTTGAAAATGTCATAGACATGACTGAAAATAAGTATGTTGTGACTAGATAACTCATACCCCTGTCTAGTTCCAGCAGAGTTATCTCTCTTAAATGCAATGGAGTACCTGGTTTTGTCATCATCAAATTGACAATCTAACATTGTTCTCTATAACAGTGTGTGAGATGCATGCTAAATTAGGATAGTAAATATATTTATCTCTCCAAATATTAGCATTGAGGTCTATGGAAAAACAATTGGTACCGTGATACCTAAAAGATAATACCAGCTTCACAGTGTATCCATAGTAACGAGTATACATAACCACCACTTCTATACTGTCATAGTGTCATTTGGTTAAACAATGGATATTGAGATGTTTTGGTCTAATATTGACAGACTTTTACATAGAAAATGTAGAAAATAACACACATTAGCTTTGGAATGGGGCTTTTGTAATTATATCTATAGCATATATAGACTGATGGCTTTGTGACTGTGTAGTCAGCTCCAATATTAGCATACAGGCCATAAAAAGGTTATGTAAAGTTAATATAGTTAATTTTAGCCAAAGTATTGACTATTTTATGCGCAAAAGATGAAAAATCATGGATAAAAAACAACTCTCTTGTTCTTCTAAAGCATGTTATAGACCAGGATAGAGGACCTCTACTGGTCCTCTTGTAGATATTTCACTTGTACCATAAAGAATATTCTGGTATGAGTATTTTAGGTAATTTATTAAAGATATGGTATTCCTTCCTATTTTGATTTGAATAGTCCTGCTCTAAATGTCTTTTTTTTGTTGTAAACTTTTGTGCCATGAAAAATGAACATGCGATTCCTTAGTTAGATAATCATTCTTGAGGTCTCTACTACATATGGAAACCTGGATTTTAGGTCCTCACTTTATCAGTAATGCATTTTTGGATAATTTAATTGCATTGAAGTTAATACATGTGTCCTTGAACTCATCTATATATAACATGGATAAGATCTTGGAGAAAATAAAAAGACCACACCTTATGTATATCATTAAGTTATCTCCCTTACACCAAACCTAAAATTTCAATAGATAAAAACCCACAATTTAAGTTAATGTGTAAGAAAATCAATAGAAGATTTGTGAAGAATCATATTAGCCCTTGGTCTTGATGCAAATTGAACTAGAAGTACTTTAATAATTTTTCCCAGTAAAGTTTAAAAGTTTGAAAACTGATCAAGCATGCTTTGGGATTTTTGCTTAGGTATTTTTTCTGTCTAACAGAAGCCCATTATTGTTAATTTCTTATTTAGAAGAAATATAACTTATATGCATCTATATTATCTACATTATTCACCCTTTTATATTAGCTAGGAATGAACACCATGTCACCTGATAGTTGGTGTCTGTAAGGGATGTTATAGCACAGGTCCCTTTTTTATTGTCCCTTTACCTATGATCCACTGCCTCAAAATATTGTCCAAGGTAACATCATCAAGCTCTCGCTTCTCATTTTTCTCATTGCTGCTTGTGTCTCCTTTAATTCCAGTATCATTAGCTAAATCTCCCATTTAGATACACACTTTTCTTCTGTTTATAAATCCATTGGACTCACTATACTCATTGTTAAACTTTAGCATTTTTCTGTATATCAGTCCACATTTTCAACCCCAAATCCATGATAACCACTTAGAAAAGCTGTTATTTACTTTATTTGGTGTCAGATTGGCTTATTGCATCAATTGTATGCACTACAGAAAGGAGGGAAGATTTCTATTAGCATGACAAAGAGGCTGGGTAGCTTGACCTTTGTGTGAGGACTAGAGGTTAGTGACCTCTTGCATATGCAGACAGTGTAAAGTGTTCAAAGCTAATACTTTATAATTAGATTGGGCCATGTCCACCTGTCCTTGTTGTTACTTTCTGTGTTAATGAAACAATTATAAGTCCTTTATTTTAGATCAAAATGTCTCTTTAAGAGTAGAACTGGTACATGCTAACTAGTGTGTTGACCTTTGACCTTACTATTAAACAATATGACATAATGTGATTTATCGCATATCACCAAAGTGAAGTTTGATAAGTGCTAATATGAACAAAACACAACTCATAGTTTAAAGAATTCATTTTATTTCAAAACATGAGTTTGATAGTGAAGCAAAAGTTTGCAAACAAGAGTTCCAACAGCTCAATAACATTTCTATATACAATCATATAGAACATAGCTTAGTACTTCATAAAATTGTTTTTGACAAGCGAGACTAAGTACACTTGTTAGTTATATAGTCCCGAGCTATTTCACAGATTATTGGAAAAATCAAGGTTTGCTATAGGTATAACGGTACCAATTGCGCATGACCAGATGGGTGGAGCTTAAAGTGTAGGGTCCATTGCAGGCAGTACTAGAGGACAACATGAGCTATGATTGGTGGATTATGTAAGAGTTGTACTTTCTGTTAGGCTTAAAAAATAGTTTAGCCTCTTGGCAACATGTGAATTTATGTTAATTCCTATATAGATCATATTTTGTATTTTTTATGATTTTTTGAAAATGTCATAGACATGACTGAAAATAAGTATGTTGTGACTAGATAACTCATACCCCTGTCTAGTTCCAGCAGAGTTATCTCTCTTAAATGCAATGGAGTACCTGGTTTTGTCATCATCAAATTGACAATCTAACATTGTTCTCTATAACAGTGTGTGAGATGCATGCTAAATTAGGATAGTAAATATATTTATCTCTCCAAATATTAGCATTGAGGTCTATGGAAAAACAATTGGTACCGTGATACCTAAAAGATAATACCAGCTTCACAGTGTATCCATAGTAACGAGTATACATAACCACCACTTCTATACTGTCATAGTGTCATTTGGTTAAACAATGGATATTGAGATGTTTTGGTCTAATATTGACAGACTTTTACATAGAAAATGTAGAAAATAACACACATTAGCTTTGGAATGGGGCTTTTGTAATTATATCTATAGCATATATAGACTGATGGCTTTGTGACTGTGTAGTCAGCTCCAATATTAGCATACAGGCCATAAAAAGGTTATGTAAAGTTAATATAGTTAATTTTAGCCAAAGTATTGACTATTTTATGCGCAAAAGATGAAAAATCATGGATAAAAAACAACTCTCTTGTTCTTCTAAAGCATGTTATAGACCAGGATAGAGGACCTCTACTGGTCCTCTTGTAGATATTTCACTTGTACCATAAAGAATATTCTGGTATGAGTATTTTAGGTAATTTATTAAAGATATGGTATTCCTTCCTATTTTGATTTGAATAGTCCTGCTCTAAATGTCTTTTTTTTGTTGTAAACTTTTGTGCCATGAAAAATGAACATGCGATTCCTTAGTTAGATAATCATTCTTGAGGTCTCTACTACATATGGAAACCTGGATTTTAGGTCCTCACTTTATCAGTAATGCATTTTTGGATAATTTAATTGCATTGAAGTTAATACATGTGTCCTTGAACTCATCTATATATAACATGGATAAGATCTTGGAGAAAATAAAAAGACCACACCTTATGTATATCATTAAGTTATCTCCCTTACACCAAACCTAAAATTTCAATAGATAAAAACCCACAATTTAAGTTAATGTGTAAGAAAATCAATAGAAGATTTGTGAAGAATCATATTAGCCCTTGGTCTTGATGCAAATTGAACTAGAAGTACTTTAATAATTTTTCCCAGTAAAGTTTAAAAGTTTGAAAACTGATCAAGCATGCTTTGGGATTTTTGCTTAGGTATTTTTTCTGTCTAACAGAAGCCCATTATTGTTAATTTCTTATTTAGAAGAAATATAACTTATATGCATCTATATTATCTACATTATTCACCCTTTTATATTAGCTAGGAATGAACACCATGTCACCTGATAGTTGGTGTCTGTAAGGGATGTTATAGCACAGGTCCCTTTTTTATTGTCCCTTTACCTATGATCCACTGCCTCAAAATATTGTCCAAGGTAACATCATCAAGCTCTCGCTTCTCATTTTTCTCATTGCTGCTTGTGTCTCCTTTAATTCCAGTATCATTAGCTAAATCTCCCATTTAGATACACACTTTTCTTCTGTTTATAAATCCATTGGACTCACTATACTCATTGTTAAACTTTAGCATTTTTCTGTATATCAGTCCACATTTTCAACCCCAAATCCATGATAACCACTTAGAAAAGCTGTTATTTACTTTATTTGGTGTCAGATTGGCTTATTGCATCAATTGTATGCACTACAGAAAGGAGGGAAGATTTCTATTAGCATGACAAAGAGGCTGGGTAGCTTGACCTTTGTGTGAGGACTAGAGGTTAGTGACCTCTTGCATATGCAGACAGTGTAAAGTGTTCAAAGCTAATACTTTATAATTAGATTGGGCCATGTCCACCTGTCCTTGTTGTTACTTTCTGTGTTAATGAAACAATTATAAGTCCTTTATTTTAGATCAAAATGTCTCTTTAAGAGTAGAACTGGTACATGCTAACTAGTGTGTTGACCTTTGACCTTACTATTAAACAATATGACATAATGTGATTTATCGCATATCACCAAAGTGAAGTTTGATAAGTGCTAATATGAACAAAACACAACTCATAGTTTAAAGAATTCATTTTATTTCAAAACATGAGTTTGATAGTGAAGCAAAAGTTTGCAAACAAGAGTTCCAACAGCTCAATAACATTTCTATATACAATCATATAGAACATAGCTTAGTACTTCATAAAATTGTTTTTGACAAGCGAGACTAAGTACACTTGTTAGTTATATAGTCCCGAGCTATTTCACAGATTATTGGAAAAATCAAGGTTTGCTATAGGTATAACGGTACCAATTGCGCATGACCAGATGGGTGGAGCTTAAAGTGTAGGGTCCATTGCAGGCAGTACTAGAGGACAACATGAGCTATGATTGGTGGATTATGTAAGAGTTGTACTTTCTGTTAGGCTTAAAAAATAGTTTAGCCTCTTGGCAACATGTGAATTTATGTTAATTCCTATATAGATCATATTTTGTATTTTTTATGATTTTTTGAAAATGTCATAGACATGACTGAAAATAAGTATGTTGTGACTAGATAACTCATACCCCTGTCTAGTTCCAGCAGAGTTATCTCTCTTAAATGCAATGGAGTACCTGGTTTTGTCATCATCAAATTGACAATCTAACATTGTTCTCTATAACAGTGTGTGAGATGCATGCTAAATTAGGATAGTAAATATATTTATCTCTCCAAATATTAGCATTGAGGTCTATGGAAAAACAATTGGTACCGTGATACCTAAAAGATAATACCAGCTTCACAGTGTATCCATAGTAACGAGTATACATAACCACCACTTCTATACTGTCATAGTGTCATTTGGTTAAACAATGGATATTGAGATGTTTTGGTCTAATATTGACAGACTTTTACATAGAAAATGTAGAAAATAACACACATTAGCTTTGGAATGGGGCTTTTGTAATTATATCTATAGCATATATAGACTGATGGCTTTGTGACTGTGTAGTCAGCTCCAATATTAGCATACAGGCCATAAAAAGGTTATGTAAAGTTAATATAGTTAATTTTAGCCAAAGTATTGACTATTTTATGCGCAAAAGATGAAAAATCATGGATAAAAAACAACTCTCTTGTTCTTCTAAAGCATGTTATAGACCAGGATAGAGGACCTCTACTGGTCCTCTTGTAGATATTTCACTTGTACCATAAAGAATATTCTGGTATGAGTATTTTAGGTAATTTATTAAAGATATGGTATTCCTTCCTATTTTGATTTGAATAGTCCTGCTCTAAATGTCTTTTTTTTGTTGTAAACTTTTGTGCCATGAAAAATGAACATGCGATTCCTTAGTTAGATAATCATTCTTGAGGTCTCTACTACATATGGAAACCTGGATTTTAGGTCCTCACTTTATCAGTAATGCATTTTTGGATAATTTAATTGCATTGAAGTTAATACATGTGTCCTTGAACTCATCTATATATAACATGGATAAGATCTTGGAGAAAATAAAAAGACCACACCTTATGTATATCATTAAGTTATCTCCCTTACACCAAACCTAAAATTTCAATAGATAAAAACCCACAATTTAAGTTAATGTGTAAGAAAATCAATAGAAGATTTGTGAAGAATCATATTAGCCCTTGGTCTTGATGCAAATTGAACTAGAAGTACTTTAATAATTTTTCCCAGTAAAGTTTAAAAGTTTGAAAACTGATCAAGCATGCTTTGGGATTTTTGCTTAGGTATTTTTTCTGTCTAACAGAAGCCCATTATTGTTAATTTCTTATTTAGAAGAAATATAACTTATATGCATCTATATTATCTACATTATTCACCCTTTTATATTAGCTAGGAATGAACACCATGTCACCTGATAGTTGGTGTCTGTAAGGGATGTTATAGCACAGGTCCCTTTTTTATTGTCCCTTTACCTATGATCCACTGCCTCAAAATATTGTCCAAGGTAACATCATCAAGCTCTCGCTTCTCATTTTTCTCATTGCTGCTTGTGTCTCCTTTAATTCCAGTATCATTAGCTAAATCTCCCATTTAGATACACACTTTTCTTCTGTTTATAAATCCATTGGACTCACTATACTCATTGTTAAACTTTAGCATTTTTCTGTATATCAGTCCACATTTTCAACCCCAAATCCATGATAACCACTTAGAAAAGCTGTTATTTACTTTATTTGGTGTCAGATTGGCTTATTGCATCAATTGTATGCACTACAGAAAGGAGGGAAGATTTCTATTAGCATGACAAAGAGGCTGGGTAGCTTGACCTTTGTGTGAGGACTAGAGGTTAGTGACCTCTTGCATATGCAGACAGTGTAAAGTGTTCAAAGCTAATACTTTATAATTAGATTGGGCCATGTCCACCTGTCCTTGTTGTTACTTTCTGTGTTAATGAAACAATTATAAGTCCTTTATTTTAGATCAAAATGTCTCTTTAAGAGTAGAACTGGTACATGCTAACTAGTGTGTTGACCTTTGACCTTACTATTAAACAATATGACATAATGTGATTTATCGCATATCACCAAAGTGAAGTTTGATAAGTGCTAATATGAACAAAACACAACTCATAGTTTAAAGAATTCATTTTATTTCAAAACGTGAGTTTGATAGTGAAGCAAAAGTTTGCAAACAAGAGTTCCAACAGCTCAATAACATTTCTATATACAATCATATAGAACATAGCTTAGTACTTCATAAAATTGTTTTTGACAAGCGAGACTAAGTACACTTGTTAGTTATATAGTCCCGAGCTATTTCACAGATTATTGGAAAAATCAAGGTTTGCTATAGGTATAACGGTACCAATTGCGCATGACCAGATGGGTGGAGCTTAAAGTGTAGGGTCCATTGCAGGCAGTACTAGAGGACAACATGAGCTATGATTGGTGGATTATGTAAGAGTTGTACTTTCTGTTAGGCTTAAAAAATAGTTTAGCCTCTTGGCAACATGTGAATTTATGTTAATTCCTATATAGATCATATTTTGTATTTTTTATGATTTTTTGAAAATGTCATAGACATGACTGAAAATAAGTATGTTGTGACTAGATAACTCATACCCCTGTCTAGTTCCAGCAGAGTTATCTCTCTTAAATGCAATGGAGTACCTGGTTTTGTCATCATCAAATTGACAATCTAACATTGTTCTCTATAACAGTGTGTGAGATGCATGCTAAATTAGGATAGTAAATATATTTATCTCTCCAAATATTAGCATTGAGGTCTATGGAAAAACAATTGGTACCGTGATACCTAAAAGATAATACCAGCTTCACAGTGTATCCATAGTAACGAGTATACATAACCACCACTTCTATACTGTCATAGTGTCATTTGGTTAAACAATGGATATTGAGATGTTTTGGTCTAATATTGACAGACTTTTACATAGAAAATGTAGAAAATAACACACATTAGCTTTGGAATGGGGCTTTTGTAATTATATCTATAGCATATATAGACTGATGGCTTTGTGACTGTGTAGTCAGCTCCAATATTAGCATACAGGCCATAAAAAGGTTATGTAAAGTTAATATAGTTAATTTTAGCCAAAGTATTGACTATTTTATGCGCAAAAGATGAAAAATCATGGATAAAAAACAACTCTCTTGTTCTTCTAAAGCATGTTATAGACCAGGATAGAGGACCTCTACTGGTCCTCTTGTAGATATTTCACTTGTACCATAAAGAATATTCTGGTATGAGTATTTTAGGTAATTTATTAAAGATATGGTATTCCTTCCTATTTTGATTTGAATAGTCCTGCTCTAAATGTCTTTTTTTTGTTGTAAACTTTTGTGCCATGAAAAATGAACATGCGATTCCTTAGTTAGATAATCATTCTTGAGGTCTCTACTACATATGGAAACCTGGATTTTAGGTCCTCACTTTATCAGTAATGCATTTTTGGATAATTTAATTGCATTGAAGTTAATACATGTGTCCTTGAACTCATCTATATATAACATGGATAAGATCTTGGAGAAAATAAAAAGACCACACCTTATGTATATCATTAAGTTATCTCCCTTACACCAAACCTAAAATTTCAATAGATAAAAACCCACAATTTAAGTTAATGTGTAAGAAAATCAATAGAAGATTTGTGAAGAATCATATTAGCCCTTGGTCTTGATGCAAATTGAACTAGAAGTACTTTAATAATTTTTCCCAGTAAAGTTTAAAAGTTTGAAAACTGATCAAGCATGCTTTGGGATTTTTGCTTAGGTATTTTTTCTGTCTAACAGAAGCCCATTATTGTTAATTTCTTATTTAGAAGAAATATAACTTATATGCATCTATATTATCTACATTATTCACCCTTTTATATTAGCTAGGAATGAACACCATGTCACCTGATAGTTGGTGTCTGTAAGGGATGTTATAGCACAGGTCCCTTTTTTATTGTCCCTTTACCTATGATCCACTGCCTCAAAATATTGTCCAAGGTAACATCATCAAGCTCTCGCTTCTCATTTTTCTCATTGCTGCTTGTGTCTCCTTTAATTCCAGTATCATTAGCTAAATCTCCCATTTAGATACACACTTTTCTTCTGTTTATAAATCCATTGGACTCACTATACTCATTGTTAAACTTTAGCATTTTTCTGTATATCAGTCCACATTTTCAACCCCAAATCCATGATAACCACTTAGAAAAGCTGTTATTTACTTTATTTGGTGTCAGATTGGCTTATTGCATCAATTGTATGCACTACAGAAAGGAGGGAAGATTTCTATTAGCATGACAAAGAGGCTGGGTAGCTTGACCTTTGTGTGAGGACTAGAGGTTAGTGACCTCTTGCATATGCAGACAGTGTAAAGTGTTCAAAGCTAATACTTTATAATTAGATTGGGCCATGTCCACCTGTCCTTGTTGTTACTTTCTGTGTTAATGAAACAATTATAAGTCCTTTATTTTAGATCAAAATGTCTCTTTAAGAGTAGAACTGGTACATGCTAACTAGTGTGTTGACCTTTGACCTTACTATTAAACAATATGACATAATGTGATTTATCGCATATCACCAAAGTGAAGTTTGATAAGTGCTAATATGAACAAAACACAACTCATAGTTTAAAGAATTCATTTTATTTCAAAACATGAGTTTGATAGTGAAGCAAAAGTTTGCAAACAAGAGTTCCAACAGCTCAATAACATTTCTATATACAATCATATAGAACATAGCTTAGTACTTCATAAAATTGTTTTTGACAAGCGAGACTAAGTACACTTGTTAGTTATATAGTCCCGAGCTATTTCACAGATTATTGGAAAAATCAAGGTTTGCTATAGGTATAACGGTACCAATTGCGCATGACCAGATGGGTGGAGCTTAAAGTGTAGGGTCCATTGCAGGCAGTACTAGAGGACAACATGAGCTATGATTGGTGGATTATGTAAGAGTTGTACTTTCTGTTAGGCTTAAAAAATAGTTTAGCCTCTTGGCAACATGTGAATTTATGTTAATTCCTATATAGATCATATTTTGTATTTTTTATGATTTTTTGAAAATGTCATAGACATGACTGAAAATAAGTATGTTGTGACTAGATAACTCATACCCCTGTCTAGTTCCAGCAGAGTTATCTCTCTTAAATGCAATGGAGTACCTGGTTTTGTCATCATCAAATTGACAATCTAACATTGTTCTCTATAACAGTGTGTGAGATGCATGCTAAATTAGGATAGTAAATATATTTATCTCTCCAAATATTAGCATTGAGGTCTATGGAAAAACAATTGGTACCGTGATACCTAAAAGATAATACCAGCTTCACAGTGTATCCATAGTAACGAGTATACATAACCACCACTTCTATACTGTCATAGTGTCATTTGGTTAAACAATGGATATTGAGATGTTTTGGTCTAATATTGACAGACTTTTACATAGAAAATGTAGAAAATAACACACATTAGCTTTGGAATGGGGCTTTTGTAATTATATCTATAGCATATATAGACTGATGGCTTTGTGACTGTGTAGTCAGCTCCAATATTAGCATACAGGCCATAAAAAGGTTATGTAAAGTTAATATAGTTAATTTTAGCCAAAGTATTGACTATTTTATGCGCAAAAGATGAAAAATCATGGATAAAAAACAACTCTCTTGTTCTTCTAAAGCATGTTATAGACCAGGATAGAGGACCTCTACTGGTCCTCTTGTAGATATTTCACTTGTACCATAAAGAATATTCTGGTATGAGTATTTTAGGTAATTTATTAAAGATATGGTATTCCTTCCTATTTTGATTTGAATAGTCCTGCTCTAAATGTCTTTTTTTTGTTGTAAACTTTTGTGCCATGAAAAATGAACATGCGATTCCTTAGTTAGATAATCATTCTTGAGGTCTCTACTACATATGGAAACCTGGATTTTAGGTCCTCACTTTATCAGTAATGCATTTTTGGATAATTTAATTGCATTGAAGTTAATACATGTGTCCTTGAACTCATCTATATATAACATGGATAAGATCTTGGAGAAAATAAAAAGACCACACCTTATGTATATCATTAAGTTATCTCCCTTACACCAAACCTAAAATTTCAATAGATAAAAACCCACAATTTAAGTTAATGTGTAAGAAAATCAATAGAAGATTTGTGAAGAATCATATTAGCCCTTGGTCTTGATGCAAATTGAACTAGAAGTACTTTAATAATTTTTCCCAGTAAAGTTTAAAAGTTTGAAAACTGATCAAGCATGCTTTGGGATTTTTGCTTAGGTATTTTTTCTGTCTAACAGAAGCCCATTATTGTTAATTTCTTATTTAGAAGAAATATAACTTATATGCATCTATATTATCTACATTATTCACCCTTTTATATTAGCTAGGAATGAACACCATGTCACCTGATAGTTGGTGTCTGTAAGGGATGTTATAGCACAGGTCCCTTTTTTATTGTCCCTTTACCTATGATCCACTGCCTCAAAATATTGTCCAAGGTAACATCATCAAGCTCTCGCTTCTCATTTTTCTCATTGCTGCTTGTGTCTCCTTTAATTCCAGTATCATTAGCTAAATCTCCCATTTAGATACACACTTTTCTTCTGTTTATAAATCCATTGGACTCACTATACTCATTGTTAAACTTTAGCATTTTTCTGTATATCAGTCCACATTTTCAACCCCAAATCCATGATAACCACTTAGAAAAGCTGTTATTTACTTTATTTGGTGTCAGATTGGCTTATTGCATCAATTGTATGCACTACAGAAAGGAGGGAAGATTTCTATTAGCATGACAAAGAGGCTGGGTAGCTTGACCTTTGTGTGAGGACTAGAGGTTAGTGACCTCTTGCATATGCAGACAGTGTAAAGTGTTCAAAGCTAATACTTTATAATTAGATTGGGCCATGTCCACCTGTCCTTGTTGTTACTTTCTGTGTTAATGAAACAATTATAAGTCCTTTATTTTAGATCAAAATGTCTCTTTAAGAGTAGAACTGGTACATGCTAACTAGTGTGTTGACCTTTGACCTTACTATTAAACAATATGACATAATGTGATTTATCGCATATCACCAAAGTGAAGTTTGATAAGTGCTAATATGAACAAAACACAACTCATAGTTTAAAGAATTCATTTTATTTCAAAACATGAGTTTGATAGTGAAGCAAAAGTTTGCAAACAAGAGTTCCAACAGCTCAATAACATTTCTATATACAATCATATAGAACATAGCTTAGTACTTCATAAAATTGTTTTTGACAAGCGAGACTAAGTACACTTGTTAGTTATATAGTCCCGAGCTATTTCACAGATTATTGGAAAAATCAAGGTTTGCTATAGGTATAACGGTACCAATTGCGCATGACCAGATGGGTGGAGCTTAAAGTGTAGGGTCCATTGCAGGCAGTACTAGAGGACAACATGAGCTATGATTGGTGGATTATGTAAGAGTTGTACTTTCTGTTAGGCTTAAAAAATAGTTTAGCCTCTTGGCAACATGTGAATTTATGTTAATTCCTATATAGATCATATTTTGTATTTTTTATGATTTTTTGAAAATGTCATAGACATGACTGAAAATAAGTATGTTGTGACTAGATAACTCATACCCCTGTCTAGTTCCAGCAGAGTTATCTCTCTTAAATGCAATGGAGTACCTGGTTTTGTCATCATCAAATTGACAATCTAACATTGTTCTCTATAACAGTGTGTGAGATGCATGCTAAATTAGGATAGTAAATATATTTATCTCTCCAAATATTAGCATTGAGGTCTATGGAAAAACAATTGGTACCGTGATACCTAAAAGATAATACCAGCTTCACAGTGTATCCATAGTAACGAGTATACATAACCACCACTTCTATACTGTCATAGTGTCATTTGGTTAAACAATGGATATTGAGATGTTTTGGTCTAATATTGACAGACTTTTACATAGAAAATGTAGAAAATAACACACATTAGCTTTGGAATGGGGCTTTTGTAATTATATCTATAGCATATATAGACTGATGGCTTTGTGACTGTGTAGTCAGCTCCAATATTAGCATACAGGCCATAAAAAGGTTATGTAAAGTTAATATAGTTAATTTTAGCCAAAGTATTGACTATTTTATGCGCAAAAGATGAAAAATCATGGATAAAAAACAACTCTCTTGTTCTTCTAAAGCATGTTATAGACCAGGATAGAGGACCTCTACTGGTCCTCTTGTAGATATTTCACTTGTACCATAAAGAATATTCTGGTATGAGTATTTTAGGTAATTTATTAAAGATATGGTATTCCTTCCTATTTTGATTTGAATAGTCCTGCTCTAAATGTCTTTTTTTTGTTGTAAACTTTTGTGCCATGAAAAATGAACATGCGATTCCTTAGTTAGATAATCATTCTTGAGGTCTCTACTACATATGGAAACCTGGATTTTAGGTCCTCACTTTATCAGTAATGCATTTTTGGATAATTTAATTGCATTGAAGTTAATACATGTGTCCTTGAACTCATCTATATATAACATGGATAAGATCTTGGAGAAAATAAAAAGACCACACCTTATGTATATCATTAAGTTATCTCCCTTACACCAAACCTAAAATTTCAATAGATAAAAACCCACAATTTAAGTTAATGTGTAAGAAAATCAATAGAAGATTTGTGAAGAATCATATTAGCCCTTGGTCTTGATGCAAATTGAACTAGAAGTACTTTAATAATTTTTCCCAGTAAAGTTTAAAAGTTTGAAAACTGATCAAGCATGCTTTGGGATTTTTGCTTAGGTATTTTTTCTGTCTAACAGAAGCCCATTATTGTTAATTTCTTATTTAGAAGAAATATAACTTATATGCATCTATATTATCTACATTATTCACCCTTTTATATTAGCTAGGAATGAACACCATGTCACCTGATAGTTGGTGTCTGTAAGGGATGTTATAGCACAGGTCCCTTTTTTATTGTCCCTTTACCTATGATCCACTGCCTCAAAATATTGTCCAAGGTAACATCATCAAGCTCTCGCTTCTCATTTTTCTCATTGCTGCTTGTGTCTCCTTTAATTCCAGTATCATTAGCTAAATCTCCCATTTAGATACACACTTTTCTTCTGTTTATAAATCCATTGGACTCACTATACTCATTGTTAAACTTTAGCATTTTTCTGTATATCAGTCCACATTTTCAACCCCAAATCCATGATAACCACTTAGAAAAGCTGTTATTTACTTTATTTGGTGTCAGATTGGCTTATTGCATCAATTGTATGCACTACAGAAAGGAGGGAAGATTTCTATTAGCATGACAAAGAGGCTGGGTAGCTTGACCTTTGTGTGAGGACTAGAGGTTAGTGACCTCTTGCATATGCAGACAGTGTAAAGTGTTCAAAGCTAATACTTTATAATTAGATTGGGCCATGTCCACCTGTCCTTGTTGTTACTTTCTGTGTTAATGAAACAATTATAAGTCCTTTATTTTAGATCAAAATGTCTCTTTAAGAGTAGAACTGGTACATGCTAACTAGTGTGTTGACCTTTGACCTTACTATTAAACAATATGACATAATGTGATTTATCGCATATCACCAAAGTGAAGTTTGATAAGTGCTAATATGAACAAAACACAACTCATAGTTTAAAGAATTCATTTTATTTCAAAACATGAGTTTGATAGTGAAGCAAAAGTTTGCAAACAAGAGTTCCAACAGCTCAATAACATTTCTATATACAATCATATAGAACATAGCTTAGTACTTCATAAAATTGTTTTTGACAAGCGAGACTAAGTACACTTGTTAGTTATATAGTCCCGAGCTATTTCACAGATTATTGGAAAAATCAAGGTTTGCTATAGGTATAACGGTACCAATTGCGCATGACCAGATGGGTGGAGCTTAAAGTGTAGGGTCCATTGCAGGCAGTACTAGAGGACAACATGAGCTATGATTGGTGGATTATGTAAGAGTTGTACTTTCTGTTAGGCTTAAAAAATAGTTTAGCCTCTTGGCAACATGTGAATTTATGTTAATTCCTATATAGATCATATTTTGTATTTTTTATGATTTTTTGAAAATGTCATAGACATGACTGAAAATAAGTATGTTGTGACTAGATAACTCATACCCCTGTCTAGTTCCAGCAGAGTTATCTCTCTTAAATGCAATGGAGTACCTGGTTTTGTCATCATCAAATTGACAATCTAACATTGTTCTCTATAACAGTGTGTGAGATGCATGCTAAATTAGGATAGTAAATATATTTATCTCTCCAAATATTAGCATTGAGGTCTATGGAAAAACAATTGGTACCGTGATACCTAAAAGATAATACCAGCTTCACAGTGTATCCATAGTAACGAGTATACATAACCACCACTTCTATACTGTCATAGTGTCATTTGGTTAAACAATGGATATTGAGATGTTTTGGTCTAATATTGACAGACTTTTACATAGAAAATGTAGAAAATAACACACATTAGCTTTGGAATGGGGCTTTTGTAATTATATCTATAGCATATATAGACTGATGGCTTTGTGACTGTGTAGTCAGCTCCAATATTAGCATACAGGCCATAAAAAGGTTATGTAAAGTTAATATAGTTAATTTTAGCCAAAGTATTGACTATTTTATGCGCAAAAGATGAAAAATCATGGATAAAAAACAACTCTCTTGTTCTTCTAAAGCATGTTATAGACCAGGATAGAGGACCTCTACTGGTCCTCTTGTAGATATTTCACTTGTACCATAAAGAATATTCTGGTATGAGTATTTTAGGTAATTTATTAAAGATATGGTATTCCTTCCTATTTTGATTTGAATAGTCCTGCTCTAAATGTCTTTTTTTTGTTGTAAACTTTTGTGCCATGAAAAATGAACATGCGATTCCTTAGTTAGATAATCATTCTTGAGGTCTCTACTACATATGGAAACCTGGATTTTAGGTCCTCACTTTATCAGTAATGCATTTTTGGATAATTTAATTGCATTGAAGTTAATACATGTGTCCTTGAACTCATCTATATATAACATGGATAAGATCTTGGAGAAAATAAAAAGACCACACCTTATGTATATCATTAAGTTATCTCCCTTACACCAAACCTAAAATTTCAATAGATAAAAACCCACAATTTAAGTTAATGTGTAAGAAAATCAATAGAAGATTTGTGAAGAATCATATTAGCCCTTGGTCTTGATGCAAATTGAACTAGAAGTACTTTAATAATTTTTCCCAGTAAAGTTTAAAAGTTTGAAAACTGATCAAGCATGCTTTGGGATTTTTGCTTAGGTATTTTTTCTGTCTAACAGAAGCCCATTATTGTTAATTTCTTATTTAGAAGAAATATAACTTATATGCATCTATATTATCTACATTATTCACCCTTTTATATTAGCTAGGAATGAACACCATGTCACCTGATAGTTGGTGTCTGTAAGGGATGTTATAGCACAGGTCCCTTTTTTATTGTCCCTTTACCTATGATCCACTGCCTCAAAATATTGTCCAAGGTAACATCATCAAGCTCTCGCTTCTCATTTTTCTCATTGCTGCTTGTGTCTCCTTTAATTCCAGTATCATTAGCTAAATCTCCCATTTAGATACACACTTTTCTTCTGTTTATAAATCCATTGGACTCACTATACTCATTGTTAAACTTTAGCATTTTTCTGTATATCAGTCCACATTTTCAACCCCAAATCCATGATAACCACTTAGAAAAGCTGTTATTTACTTTATTTGGTGTCAGATTGGCTTATTGCATCAATTGTATGCACTACAGAAAGGAGGGAAGATTTCTATTAGCATGACAAAGAGGCTGGGTAGCTTGACCTTTGTGTGAGGACTAGAGGTTAGTGACCTCTTGCATATGCAGACAGTGTAAAGTGTTCAAAGCTAATACTTTATAATTAGATTGGGCCATGTCCACCTGTCCTTGTTGTTACTTTCTGTGTTAATGAAACAATTATAAGTCCTTTATTTTAGATCAAAATGTCTCTTTAAGAGTAGAACTGGTACATGCTAACTAGTGTGTTGACCTTTGACCTTACTATTAAACAATATGACATAATGTGATTTATCGCATATCACCAAAGTGAAGTTTGATAAGTGCTAATATGAACAAAACACAACTCATAGTTTAAAGAATTCATTTTATTTCAAAACATGAGTTTGATAGTGAAGCAAAAGTTTGCAAACAAGAGTTCCAACAGCTCAATAACATTTCTATATACAATCATATAGAACATAGCTTAGTACTTCATAAAATTGTTTTTGACAAGCGAGACTAAGTACACTTGTTAGTTATATAGTCCCGAGCTATTTCACAGATTATTGGAAAAATCAAGGTTTGCTATAGGTATAACGGTACCAATTGCGCATGACCAGATGGGTGGAGCTTAAAGTGTAGGGTCCATTGCAGGCAGTACTAGAGGACAACATGAGCTATGATTGGTGGATTATGTAAGAGTTGTACTTTCTGTTAGGCTTAAAAAATAGTTTAGCCTCTTGGCAACATGTGAATTTATGTTAATTCCTATATAGATCATATTTTGTATTTTTTATGATTTTTTGAAAATGTCATAGACATGACTGAAAATAAGTATGTTGTGACTAGATAACTCATACCCCTGTCTAGTTCCAGCAGAGTTATCTCTCTTAAATGCAATGGAGTACCTGGTTTTGTCATCATCAAATTGACAATCTAACATTGTTCTCTATAACAGTGTGTGAGATGCATGCTAAATTAGGATAGTAAATATATTTATCTCTCCAAATATTAGCATTGAGGTCTATGGAAAAACAATTGGTACCGTGATACCACATTGCTTGCGGTGTGACTAAAGTGCGAAAAGTTACGAAAGTGCGAAAATATATGCCGTGTTGAAAGAATCGACAAAAGAGATTTTAGAGGCACATTTAGCTCACGTCCTGACTCCAGCTTTAGAAACCAAATTCAAACGTTTACAGTAGCTTCGAAAAATATATGATGTAAATGATAACGAAAACCTTTCATATTACTTACTTATTTAAATTAAAATGTCGGGAAAATGCTTTTGATACAACTTTTAGCGGGAATTAATTGTCTTTTTAGGAATTATCAATTAAAGGAAACCGTTTCTTTAATAGATAACAGTTAATGCACATTTAGACATATAATAACTTTGGTGAATAAATAAGCTTAAATAATCATTTTAAATCAACTTTTTTTCTTCTTGGACTACATTAGATTTTCGTAATTTTTCGCAACTTTTCGTATTTTATTCATACCCCATTGATGCTTTGTTAGAACCTCAACCGGAAGCTTGCACGTGGCGAAATTGACTGTAGCAAACATGGATCGTTTCTTCTTGGCGTTTTTGGGCAGCCTTTTATTCTTTGTGCTCGATGTTCAGGTTTTATCTTTAAAACAATACTTAGCATGATCAGTATAGCAATGCATGTTAGTTACGTGGTATAAATCTTTTTCAGTTAGATTAATTTGTTGAGACGAAAACTTGGTCTTTGAACTAGGCCCAGCTAGGATGCTGGGATTTTGCCAGTTTTGGTAGAACATTTATCTATTTAGAAATTCACATGGCTTAAGTCGTACTAGACAACGCCTGACTTATATTTGATAAACTAAATGAATTTAGTGTTCTGTGTTGGCGATAAATGTGTCGATATATTGCCAATTTTGCATCCCCGCATTTTTCATTATATGTCTAGGGAATGCCTATTTTAGTAAGGCCGCAATTAAAAATATCTTTGTTTCCCCTTACCCTACCCAACAATTTGAAGTTGGGTAGGTAGGTAGGCTAATAATTTTTTTTTCTCATGAAATTCATGACACTATAAACTGACACATAGGAAACAGAAAAACGATAAATTCAACTTTAATAATAATACCGAAATACAGTAACTCATGAACTGAAATACAGTAACTTGTGAACAAGTTTAAAATGTTTTATAGACTAGATTAGTTTTTGATAAGGGCTATTCCAATAAAAATACTCCCTGCAGGCATTGGCCAGGGTACCAATTTAACAGATTTACTCAAATTTTGAAACATATATTAAATGAGAGTAATTTCAATGAAATATAAAGATACACATGTAAAGGTGCAAGAAGTGTTTTTTTCCGAGTTTTTGAGGAGTGTTGGGTTAAGGTAGATATTTGCTGGAATAACCCTTAGTATTTTTTCTGACTAGGTCAAATGTATAAAAATGTTTTAAAATAATTAATAAAAGTATTTTAAAAGTCTTGAGTATTCTTTCTGACTAGTATCATTGGGTTCAATATATAATGAGACTTAACATATTTGCAAGACCTGTCAAAATGCACAAATATAAAGTTAGACATTGAATAGTGTCTCAAATATGCAGAAACATGTCAATAAAGTAATGTCAGAACACTAAATACATGTAGAAATCTAACTAACAAAAAAGAAACAAACAATGCAAAACATCATTTTAAATGTCACTAAGAGCTGCCAGGTGGTTAGTTTTTAACTGGGTTTCGTTTTGGAATGTCCTTTCCAGATGCTAAACATTGCTGGCACACTGGTAGAACAGTACGGAATCTTCCAGTCATTTCCTGGGATTTTTCTGCTCCTATGGCTCCACAATGAGCACAAATATCTGGTCTGCCAATGTTGCTGGCATAGTATGGGAATTCAATGTGTACAGCACAAGACAATTGTAGTCTTACACTTTTCCCTGTAGGATGTCTCCTAAAATATTTTTAATCATGTTTATGTATGTCTTTAATGTTTTTATTGTCTGCTTTTGTTTTGTATGTTATATATGTATAGTTTTTGCTATATTGTGTATGCTCTGTGTTTATTGTCGGTCAAAGCTTAAACATTTGTACTTGACAAACAGACTTTAAATATATTATTAGGAAGGCAGTAAAAATTCTAGAAAGATTGCAGTTGTCAGGGGGTGCATGAATTCATTTCTAATAACTGTCAGACAGATGTTTGAAAATAACATTATTTCATATAAAAAAAATTGTTTATACCAGTGAAACGCTCAGCATTTGTGTCCTTAAGTTGTGGTAGCTTTGTTGCCACGGAAGTAGACATTAAAACAGAAAAGGCAGTCCGTGCAGGTGTAGACCAGCTAGCTGGTCTCTAAGCCTTTTTTTTACTTTGACTTGACGGCTTTTGAGACCTGCCGTATTCTGCATAACACTAAATGGTACTTTTCCGCGCGTCATAACTACGTACGATCGGATGCACGCTATTAATTGAGTGTTCTAAAGGATTTAACGCAGTGGATCATTAGAAGAGGGATTATACTTACCGTCTGGATACAAAGGTTAGTCTAAATAAATTTATTAATCCATAGCATGCAGTCCGATAGTTGGCAATTATGTTCACGAATGTACCATATAGTGTTAATGCAGAATACGGTTGGTCTCAAAAGCCGTCAAGTCAAAAAAAAAAAGGCTTAGAGACCAACTAGCTGGTCTAGTGCAGGTGGTGCTTGTTGATTTTCTGTACTAGTAGTAGTTGAGGAAACATCATTCAACCCAACACTTTCATCACGGGTCACCGTAAATGTAACATATTTCAGTCGCTGATTAAACTCTTTCACCACATGCAGACCTTCGTGAAGGTCTGGATGAAAAGTCATCGTTCCATCCAGTTTGTCTGATAAACTGACGTTCAGTACATCTGCTTTATGAGGGCGAAAGTCTGTATGATTGGTAATGTCGTGATATACATCATCCCATGTACACTCCGTTGAGTATTCTAGTATTCTGTTGTTACAAATTTTTTTGTTTGATTTCCCGCATTTCGCGATTACGCTTACACATATAATGAAATCTTCTTCGTATTTTCTTTTGCCGGCCATGCCGGTCATGATGCTTTTCCTATCTAACTTAAACACCTTGCAACAAACGTTTTTCGTGCGCTAGTGACATCGATTTTGTTGACTGCATGAAAATACAGATTGCGAAACGAAACGAAAAAACGAACTTTTGAACAAAACGAAGAAAAAAAAATACTATCGCAAATTTTTCAAAAAAAAATTTTCAGTCGGCGGATTTTAAGAGGGTCGGTCGGGTAAGGGGAAACAAACTTCATTTTAATTTTGGTCTAATAGAAGTACCCTCACTTCGTGGACCAGGTTTTAACATGACCCCATGGGTATCAATGGAATAGTGGTGTGAGATGCACACCCAGCGTTTTTCCCGCCTATTGTAAAAAAAAAATTAAAAAATTGAACATATTCGTCATATATAAATTAAATACTCATCAACTTCATGCTTAAATTTCTCCTTATCATTATAATTTATAGAAATAAATGTGAAATATCATTTACCTTCTTTTTTTATATTTTCTTTTGAATCTTCCACCATATTTATGTGCTGGCAGCCAACATTTCAACTTTGAAATTCTGTGTGGATTTTATAACCAATATATAGATCTTTATGAAACTAAAAGAATAAAAAAAAAAGATTATATGTCTACCTCATCTGGTTAAAAAGTTATGGATAAAAATCTGCATAAAATACCGTGATTTTCTTCTAAATTGTCAAATGCATAAATGGCCAAATTAAGTAGTTGATATTATTGAAACTAACTGCAGTTTAAGTCTGTAACTTTCCACATCTCTTATATTCTATACAGAGACTTTGCTCAATTTATCTTGGAACTCAGTTATCTGAAATAATGATGTAGCAGACCTCCAAAATTAACTATCTTCACTGAATTGGTCAATGGCAAATACAGCCATAAATATTAAAAATTAAATATCTTGACCATTTATTTATCAATTTTTAACATTTTAAAGTGTATTGTGTTCAGATTGCTGTAAACTAATGATTCTATATTTGAGGATTTAAGACATTTTTTATTTCTAACATCTCCCCAACCCCTGGGCAGAACTCGAATGATGTCAACATACAACCACACAAAAAAGTAAAATCTGCACTGTGCAGAAGAGCACAAGCAATAACAATATTTTTATTGAACTGAAAAAGGCATGTTATAGCAAATTCAATAACAATGTGTCCTGTCTGTTTGGAAAATCCCCAGTCAGCTTTACATATGAAAATCTCAGTCTGATGCCGCTTAAAGTTCAACTACTGAAAAAAGATCAGATATTACGTCTCTCCAAGTCATGGGTTGCACTGCGATTAAGAAATAAAAAAGCATCCAATTCAAAAATAGATTCAAAATTTGCTCCAGCAGCAGCTCTCAGCACATGATGTATCTCCTTTTGCAAATTTGTATGCCCAAGATCATCTTGACACAAGGCAGAACAAATCTTTTCAGAAAGTTCTTGAATTTGATTCGAAGTGACAGGAAATTTACTTTTAAGCTGATGGAGCTGGATCAAAAACTTAGCTGATGACATCTTGCTCTTGATGCTCAAGGGCTATTTTTCTCCATTTGCCCTTTTTAATCAACCGTCTAGACATAGGTCTAGACATATGGTGGAAGTCCTCATTCTCTGTAAAAGTGCAAAACAGCACAGTTAATAATTTATAAGACCAGTGCAATATTTGGAAAACTGAATTTTTTTCTTCCAGTTTGAAATATTAATCAAAATTGTACGTTATTTATTTTTGTATACTATAGATTGAGATCTTCAGGTCCTAGAATTTTATGTTTTAACTTTGTGAGCACATGTTTTTTTAACCCCAAAAAATGTTTTGATATGTTGATACATAACACCAATTGACATTGATGGAAATGTGTTTTTTTTTTTAAATTTACATAGTAAAGAAAGCAAACAAACATACAGAGATTAATTACTATTGGTATATGATAATTAATTTCCCAGAGATACCAACTAAAAATAACAAGGAAACTTTGACCAAGAAATATTTAGATACAGAAGGGATAACATCGTAAGAGAGAAACCAACTTCCTGTTTATAAACGTCCAATAAATGTGAGGAAATGAGCAAAGAAACAAGCATTACACAAAATATTTATGAACAGAATGATTAATTATTCACACATTGTACGAATTCATCGAATCAATATAGGTAGTTGTTATTTATTAAAATTAAACATTCTCGCAACCTCTGAATGCAAGATAGGTTAACACATGGTAATTGTAAACTTCCTTTCACAGTATACGCATACGTTTTATCGACAGTTATCTTATTAAATCCATTAAAATTTTTAAAAAAAGAAACGTGCTGTTGCAATTTCTTACAAAAGAGACCAAAATCTGGATCACTTGTAGATGTGAAATCTGCTATTTAATTCACAATCACCTCACAGCGCGACTCGAAATATTTGAATATGACCTTGCGATTTACACTCTTGTGATTGGCTGCCTATAATGCGATCTCGAAGCCATGCATATCATTCGATTCAGCGAAAATTGGGCTTTCCAGTGCATACAGGTATCATGTATTAGTTTTTAAAAATATCCCAGATATTTTGCGGGGAAAAGGAACCTGTTTTTTTTTAATGCTTACCAAGAAAATTTAATTTAAACATGCACATTTCAAACTTGTATGAAAATGAAGACCGTTCACTGCTCTACAATGTGGTGCTATATTTAGGTCTTGACCCGGCTTCTGCTGTGGACGCTATAACCACTAGACCACCGGAGTGGTATTTGTATAAAAAGTCTAGTTTTGGAACATCAGCTGTGGAAATCATCATTATCAGTTAGAAAATTAAAATATGGCAGACATTGTTGAAGTGTGGAGATTTAATGCTTGTTGCAGTTGGTTTATAAACATTTCCAATATACGAATTTGGTAGCAAAATAAAGCTTGGAATATACCAATTTTGATGATATATGATGCATTTATTTAAATTGCTAAACATTTAGTCAAATAATGGAAGCTAAAGTTTTGATGTACTCGTAAAAACCACATGTACATCTCGAGATCTTTCAGCCTTTAAATTCAGTCCTAGTCAATATCAGCACATTTTTCCATCCAAGCTGCTAGTCGAATTCTTTGAACTTTCCGTCCAGCTGTTGCATTGTGTTTTTTTTTTTACCACTGAATTCTGTCATTGTAAATTATAAAGTAATCAACATATTCTTCCACTCGGTAGGTTGCAAAGTAAGACTGGCAAATCCTTTAATTTGCCATCCAATTATTTGCATGCATACAGAGGACTCCTACATGGGTGATTTTCTGCATCCCAGATCAAAATTTGAGTAATTAGGCGTTTCCAAGACCTCTGGTACGTGTCCATAAATACATTCCAACTAAATGCAATAGGTTATTGATATCTGCTCAAACATCCATCTTGCATACCTGCTGAAACAAGTTTATGGACCAAGTTGTCAACAGTTTTGGTCATTGACATAACATGTAAAACATACCCCACCCCACTCTTGCCATAACCCATTTTATTTTCTAGCTTCGTATCACTTATACACAGCAAGCTGTTTGCCAATGGTGACACGGATTGGAACAAAATCATTTAAGGCAGTAATATAATCATCCTGCTCACAGCTTGTTTCAATGAATTTTTTCCCCCTCATTTCTTTGGCAAAATGCTCTCATTATTTTAGGGAATTTGCTCTTAACTCCGTCAAACGTTTACTCCCAAACTAGGTTCAGGCAGTTATTGCATATTCACACTCGTGGAATGCATTCAATGCAATTCTAGCTTATATGTAACTTTGTCCTTTGGAATAAAACAGTTATGGTTAGCTGATTGATTTCTCTTCAATTCACTATGTCATATAAAATGCGCCTTATCAAGTCACATTGTCACATGAAACATCCCTAGTTGTGTTACCTTGCCACATTTTTAAATAACCCAGTTTACTTACCTAGCCACATTAAAGAACCCTTGTCAAGGTACCATGTCACAATAAATAGCCCTCATCAAGTTACCTTGTTCTATATAACAATTCTTATCCAGTTACCTTGCCACATAAAACAACCCATGCAAGGTAGTGGATGATTATGGAATGAGATGAGCTGCTCTTTTTTTTCCATTGGTACAGACTGCTTCATCGGTCAAGTGGATAGAGCATCCATCTGGTATGTAGGCAGTCATGGGTTCAAACCCAGGTTGAGTCATACTGTAGACTTGTACAAATGTTTCATGTAGCTGCCTTGCTTGGGGCTCAGCCTTATGAGGTAAGTGTTAGGCCTGGTCGGCCTGATGTCAGGATAATGTGACTGGGAGACATGATGCTACATGTCTATGACATGATGCTCCAAGTGGTAGACGTCACTATAAACTGCAAGCGATATGACTAGAGAATTGCTAAAGCTATGTTAACAATCCAAATTGGTCGTGTTGAATGGCTCAGATGACAGATAAGAGGGTCTTTATCTGCAACACTATGAATGTCCACCATGATAGAACATGGGACCATTTCACCCAAAAATTACAAACACGTGATTTAGAAACCTGAGAATGATAGAAATTGCTTGCAAGTAAAAGAGAAACAAATGGTAGTAAGACTAGTTAGTTGTCACTTGTGGTCGTCTCTGAATGAATTTGAAGTAGTTGAATTAATTTGAAGTAGTGGAATACCTTCTTTACTTTTTAAAAGATGACATGTCCTTTACTATAGTTGTTGCTTTTTCAGTATCTGATCTAAATAAATTATCAACGCCTGAATTTGAGAGTTCTGTATTTATTTTGATTCCAGGCAGGAGAAACCACAGTTACGCATGAGGCTTTCTTTGACATTGCCGTAGGCGATGAGAAGCTTGGAAGAATAAAGATTGGTTTATTTGGAGAGACTGCTCCCAAAACAGTAGCAAACTTTGTCCAGCTGGCAACTGGAGAGCATGGTTTTGGCTACAAAGACAGCGTATTCCACAGAGTGATTCAGGACTTTATGATTCAAGGTATTTCCATAAGAAATAAGATCTTTGTTCTTAATTATGCATAGTCAGATGTACACCTACAGTACTTATAATGTTATAGACCCAGGCTATATCCTTGTGAAAACCTTTTTATCTTCAAATAACAATTGTGATTTTATCATTGAATAAGTCACAAATAAATATTTCCTTAAATTTTTTAGAAGTTGTTGATGGGATCTTTTCAGGTTTTTCATAAAGCATGTTAGCTTGGAAGAAATATCTTAAATGTGTACAAGTTTATCCGTGTGTGTTAAATTGTGATGAAAATTGTTTTATATATTGCATGTAATGTTGAATGAGTATATTATATGCATCCATACACCAAACATATACACCTCACCGTTGTAAACTGAAAGAGGCAAAGACAACTGCATCAGTAGTGAGGGTGCATGATTAAGAAGATAAATGCATATGAGTGGATGTGTTAGCAGCCATCATTGATAAGCAAGAAGTAAACTCGTTTGTCTTGTTATCTAATGGATTTTAATATTTTTAGATCTTGGTAATGAATAAAATAAAGACTGACAAGGAATACTCACAAATTTATGTACGAGTAAAGATAGAGTTGCCTCCATTTCAAGATTAGACCAATGTGTATTCATTTTTTTAAAAAAATCATAGTATTACACCCATTCATTTAGGAGTCGGTCACATTGATATGTTTGCACGTTTAATTGTGCAAGATAGTAATTTTACATGTCAATATTTACTTCCTTCTCAATAGCACATGGCACATGACTTGCTTTGTGCAGGAACACTACAACTGGAAAGCAAGCAAATTAATGGAATGAGAAAAGGATACGTGTTTTATGAGTTATTTTTTATATCACACTGTAAATTTAAATGAACAATCTTAAGATTAGTGACTTTATGAATAAATTAGTCTGATCATCCACCTGGATGTCACTTTGATGTCGGCATCTTTCAGGTATTGTTATCGGCTGGAGACAAATATTGTGTTAATTAGCATGCGTTTCATCATGTCAGTGGACACTGAAGGCCTCAGTAGTCATCAGAGTAAAGCCAACATAATATACAGAGTAAGTACGAGTTATTGCAATTTTTTGTGGTTTTAGTTTCTTAGTATCCTCTTCTCACTAATCATTAGACATAAAACTAAGCATTCTTTTGTTGAAATGTCTGTATGATCCATTCATAAATGGCTGTTCTGTGCCAAGTACTCCAGATATCCCAGTACTAAGTTCCCCATTAAATTAGACCAAGTCTGTCCCATATTCTGATTGAGTTTCCCATCAGTAACTGGCAGAATCTTTGTAAGATAAAATCTTGGGCTGACCAACAAAATGCTTAATTTTTATTGTGAATCAGTTGTATTAAAATTTGTAAACTTTGTTCAGAGTGAAACACATCATTTATGATGGTGGAGTAAGCTATTTCTTTTGTATTTTACTATTTACCTGTAAATAGCACTCGTCCTTCGTGGATAAATTTATGCTGTCCGTTATGGACCTTTCTTTTCCTTATGCCTAGTGAATTTTGCATCAATGGTTACATTTATTGAGTGGTAACTATGAGATAGTTTAAAAATTAGGCTCAGCTATGGAATTAGAGTCTACAAAGTCCTAAATGATAATGACTACCCCTCAGTATGGCCTGTATCAATGCTAACATGGAAATAGTGTGATCTCTACTCCTAAATACTAACTGTATCAGCATGGGGCTTGCAATACAAAACCTAGTTGGTTCTGAATGAAAATTGTGCCAGTCGTACATTAGTTATATTTGCCATGGCAGCTGTCTTGAAAATCTTTTCACTACCTCAAATTGGGTAATAATTATGTTCTTTTTAGAAATCAGAACACTTCTTATGATGGCTGCATTGTTGTAAATGAAGAGGGTGCCATTCTGATATATAAAATGTCCAGCAAAGTAGCTATTTTAAAATTGATGTTATTGCTGAAGTTAAATTAAAATAATTTTTAAAAATGGGACTATTGTATTGGAAGAAAAGTTTAAGGATACGTTATTTGTTTCGAAAAGCTGCTAGCTTTGGGCCTGTGCCTTAAAGAATTCTTTGAACACTGAATTGTTGGTAAAATTAAAAGATATGTTGATATTTTAACACCAGAAATGTACAAATACTGATGATCCATTTAATGGGAGTTTGTATCATAATTTTGTAATTAAAAAAATCTCTTTTTTTGCCAACTTTTGTTTCAAATTGGGCTACATATCCTTCTTATATACATCTGCAAGTTATCCAGCATGAGTTAACAAATTGCTTATAATGTGCCCCTATAAAAAGGTGGCATCACTTGTAATACTTGGACCTTGGTTGCTGAATCTGAGAGTTCACTCTGTACTGTACAAAACATATTGTATATTATCAGGTGGTGACTTTAGCAAAGGCGATGGAAGCGGCAGCAAGAGTATTTATGGAGAATATTTTAAGGATGAGAACTTTACACTTAAGCACTATGGAGCAGGATGGATTAGCATGGCCAATGCAGGTATTACTATTGCAGTTGTGAACTAACCATTTTGAAGAAGAAAAATACAAACGTCCTGTTATTTTCCTAGTACATCCTCTCTACCGCACACACGCACACATGTAAATGCTGCACTCACTTTTTTCTGACTGCCAACTTTGTGTGAAGATCACTGTTGTAAGCAGAAATATACAGAAGGACTTGAAATCACTTTTTTGTAATTATTTAACTACTCTTAGAAATGCACTGCAAACCACTTTAAGACATACATTGCAAACTTGATGCTGGAACTTATAAGCCTTTATATTGATGGTCTCCCATTGGCAGTTGCTTTTTGCATTCAGGAAGGGACTCGCTTTTCTGTTCTTTTTATCCATTTATATGTTATCTACCCTAATAGATGCATCACATCATCAGTCGGTATTGTTTATCTTGTGTGCTGGGTAAGAAAAATTGCTATATGTTTTATTTTCTCATGTGCAATGCTGATCCTACTGCAAGAGGGCTTTACAAATTCACTTGTCTGATACTTGGAACACACTCAAATTTTACAGGAACAAATTCAAGTTTGCCCATGTAGAATAAACTAAATTGCCAGAGAAAGAGGTCACATTCAGTTTGCAAGTTTCATTTTCTGTGATCTCGACACTGTACTTTTATCACCACTCTGGTAGCCTAGTGGTTAGAGCATCTGTCTCAGATGCAGTTCTTGGGTTTGAACCCCAGCCAAGTCAAACCAAAGACTTACAAAAATGGTGCAAACATCTGCCTTGCTTGGAGCCCAGCATCAAGAGGTTAGTGTCAGGACTGGTCGGTCTGGTTTTAGGATAATGTGACTGGATGGGACATGCACCACATTTCTGTGGCATGATGCCCCAGTGCTTTACATCACTATAAACTGCCACACTGCATACATCATAGCATTTGTTGCTATATCTGTAAAATTATTAAAGCTGCATTAATAAATCTATTTTTGACACAAAGCATTTATATAATACAATCCATCCATGCATTACAGTTGTGGTCAGAAATGAATCGTGGTCACTCGTAGCAGAGGTCACTTGCACAATTTTTTACTGAACTTCTGTGTTAAAAAAAGGCATTGTGTTACAAAAAGTGCTTCTTCCATCAACGAAGTGTCACCCTTGCTAAAAGTGCCCTTCTTTCCATCCCATTGTAAGAAATTTATGCTTGTAATAAAGTCCATACTTTAGACTTGCTAGTATATAATCTCTTCTGCAATAAAATTAAAAAATCTAAATGTCTGTTTTTAGTTAATCGATTTTTGAGCTTTGCTTTCTTCATTCCAGGCCCAGACACCAATGGCTCTCAGTTTTTCATCACAATTGTACCAACCCCATGGCTTGATGGACACCACACTGTATTTGGGAAGGTCATTGAGGGAATGAAGGTCATCAAGCAGATTGAGAAAACCCCAACAAACTCCTCTGATTGGCCTGTCAACTCGGTCAAAGTTATAGATTGTGGGGCAGTCAAGGTTGATACACCCTATGATGTTTCAAAAGAGGGTGTTGAAAATGATGTGTAGTTGCCAGATTGAGTAGTACTAAAACTCTATGTGCGAATGGTTAGAGTCTCATCTATGCAAGCTGATGTATAGGAGGTTCAGATATCACTTTCAATAGTGGAGTTTTTTGTTACAATTTTTCGTATTTAGTAGTGTTGACATCATAGCAGATGCCAATGTTAAAACGCTGGCTTCTGCAATATCCTTCTTAAATTTGCTAATTCTCTGTTTTTTGATTGTGCAAATACTGCCTTTTTTTTGTATTTTATAATTTTCTTTCTGTGTAGCTGTATTCAAACAATAGTTTTGTGGTTTATACATTTATGCAAGTTTTCATCATCTCGTGAAGTTTTTGTATGTCTAACAATTGTTTTTGTTACACAAACATTTTTTCTTCAAATTGTGCCAAATATTAGAAAACGTTTACACAGATTTTCATGAGATATAAAATGTATGAAGCAGGTTAGTTGATAAAGCTGGAGACAATTGGCTTTTAGCTAGTGGCTTATTATTTCTGATAATGCGATTATTTCTTATAAATGGATGGTATATCATCCTATTAATTTATGATTACAACGACTGTCCAGTAAATATTCATATGCCATAAATGTTTATGTTGCATATTCCCAGGAATATGTGGCTTTTTGTGCACACCTTTTACTGGTTTTATAAGTTTACAGCTCTTTAAAAGTTAATAAAATCAAAGCGAATAAAATGACAAATTAAACTATGTTGACACTAAAGTCCTGTACTATATAAAGATGAACAATTACAGTCATACAATCCAGGTTTATAAAATATATTCAAACAATTAAAAAAAAAATAGATAAATTAAAGGAATGTAAACCAATATTCTTTTATACCTAAAAACTTGGACCATTCATTTATAGATAGTTCTTTCTTTTATTGAATTATTCTGGATTAAAACCATTATTAAAATTCCAATTAGACTAAACAAATTATAAAATTAAATGAATGGATCAGTGAACTATCTTTTTATATAGAACAATGAATGTAACATCAGACTTTTATGTTCAGAAAAATAATTAAAGCCATAAATCGATGTTCAATGAAAGTAATTAATGAAATACTGCTAAGTAATTTTCCTGAGGAATGTTTTCTTCCATGTTTTAGATTAAAATGAAAAAATTGATGTTGTGACGTGTGGCTGAACAAAGAAATTATTCTCTTAGTTTGAGATGTTTAAACTTAGCAAAATGTGTGCAGAATGATAACAAGACATTTGCCTGTCGTCATTATAGATTGATGATCATTATCAAAAATAATGTGACCAAATTTTTTAAATTATTAATCAGCTGAAATTACCTTGAATAAAATAAGAAATGCCTTTTTGAATTAATTTATCAATCTGTTATCAATGCCTGTTATGGGAGATCACCCTTATATATTCAAAGTGTTACTTTTTGAATGTGACTATACTAACATGATGAGAATCAAAGCAAGAAAAGTAGGTTTGTACTTGAAATTTTAGTTAGCAGTACAAAGTATTAAACATTTTGAGAGTTCGAATTTCATTTTTGGTGTAGGGATGCATTTCACTGAGTGTCCATTTCAGAATGGAAACAAGAAAGTTCATTATGTAAAGCTCTCCGATGAAGTTAAATCCATCAAAAATATCATACAAATTCTTTTCTTTTTTGTCACCTAGCAAAATCAAAACTTATTGTCCTTTTTGTGCCATGTTGATGACATTTTTATGTGCAAATTTTGCCTTTTGCTTGCATATATCTTTAACAGTGCAAATATTATACTGCTTTTTATACCAATATAAATACAACTTTTGTGTATCCTTGAGATTTACAGTTGCGTACTACAGCGTGATAATCCTTTTGTCCTGTGCTCATTTTAATTAAATATTTTATGCAGCTGGTCTGATTCTATGCAGCAGATTATAAATTCATGTAGTTCAATTTAAATACATTATTTTACTGTTGCAAATCAAAAAAACACAACAGGCCAGCAGAATGGTCATTGAAAAATACGTATTTTTAATGTGTTCTCCATCACATACTTAGTCACATTAACGTTGGATATTAATTGAAATATTTTTTTATTAAACCTGTATCTAACTCAATACATTGGTAATTATTGAAAAGATCGTTCATGATAACAATACTGTATTACTTGTGAAGGTACCTTATACAACGATATACTATAAGGAATACCATGGCACAAAAAACGGGTATTTAATGCAGAGCAAGGTTCCCTGTCATAATGGACTATTTCACAGCAAAAAACAGAACTGGGTATTTAATACTGTGAAAACAGATGATAGATTCTTGTAACTAAAACAAATTTTTGTAGCAATGATATTGTGTATACTTGCTTTTAAGTTGAGTCAAGCTGTAAACAACAAAGATTCAGATCTGCTGCTGCATTATGTGATGGCAGATCTGGGTTAGGCACTTTGCAGTTGGACTTTTCTTATTTTTTAAAAAGTATATATCATAGATCTAAATTCTATCATATTTTGGGCTTCATAATTACACTTGTATCGTATTTGGAACCATGTTGTAATGAGATATCAAAAGTTAGGTTTGTTCCATTCATCTTCACTATTCAGTGGTTATTGATCCACTCCATTTCACAACTGCCATTGTCATATACAAGTAGATCTTAAAAGTGTGTTGGGAAAGTTTTTATTCCGATATTATCAAATTATTTTGTGAGAAACAGGTAGCATGCTTTTATACATTTTTGTAAACCCATTTTATTATCATGGCCATTATTGTGTATAGTTTATACATTCTAGTACTATGCAAACAGAATCTGTCCAGTTTTTATGTCCTTTGAAGTATTTGAATTTATACAGATGTTAACTTTTAGCTTTTTATTCATTTTCAAAGAAATAAAGTTGTGAAATATCAATGACCTTAATTCAGTGTTTTATGTATATACAAAAAACAATAAATTTACTGCTGCCATTTTCTGCTGTAATATGATCCTTAATTGATTGAAATTATGAGTATAAACGAAACGAACATGGGCAACACGGACAAAATTTTTGCCTTTAAAAAATTCTTGAATCGTAAAAAAGATCATTATCTTTGAAAGGTCTTTGTACTTATTGAAAACTACCTAAAATTTTCTAACTCCTACAAATATTTTGATAAAACATAAACAGGTAATTTTTTTTTCTTCCAAAAATTATTAAATAAATAAAATGGGATGAAATTGGGTGGCTGAAATGACACACAACACCAATGTTTGCCAGATAGATGCAGTAGCAGCTGATGTGTACAATTGATTGTTGAGACCTGAAAGCAAAAAAAAAACCTGTAGAATATTGATATTTGTATTAGCAGTGCTTTTTCTACCTGTGCTAACCGCTTCAATGGCCTAGTGGTTAGATCGTCCGCCGTGGAATCTGGAGGGCGTGGGCTCGATCCCTGGTTATGTCGTACCAAAGACTTAGATAAATGGTTCTTACAGCTGCCTTGCTTGGCGCTCAGCATTAAGAGGTTAATGTTAGGACTGGTCAGCCTGGTGTCTGGATAATGTGACTAGGTGAGACATGCTACATGTATGTGGCATGAGCATAAACTGGCACACTGGAGACATCATAGCAACATGTCTGATTTTTTTTTTAAAGATCTCTCTCTCTCTCTCTCTCTCTCTCTCTCTCTCTCACACACACACACACACACACACACACATTTAAACTGGTCTGTGAAACAGTAACAACCAATTCGGTTTAAATATAATGCTGTAGTTTTTCACTATCATTTAGAGCAGCTGGAATCCATCGTGCCTGATTGTGTTTGTGTTTGTCATATTGGCATTCTGGAGCTCTATTTTACGTCATGGCTTACAGCTCTTGTAATACATATACCTTTACATGATTTTTATTCCAAAAAAACAATTTCGGGTATTACGAATTTACGGGTAGTTATTAATATTTGAGAATTAGTGTCCCTTTTGGTCAAAAAAGAAAATGAAAAATAAAAATCTCACTTTGAAACCACAAGTTCAATAACTAGCATCAGATTAAATCTGCATTTTATAGACCGCGTTGTTTCACTAATACCTCAGAAATGTATTTTATTTCGATATTGAAAAGCTCAAACCCCAATTTATTTTGAATTTGTGACTTTCTTCTTTGTAACAACTAATGTTGCAAGAGTTTGAGCTTAACTTTTTTTTAAAGTAGATTTACTATGCTATGTATCACACCCTTGGTAATTTTTTCAAGGTCAATGTGAAGGATGAGGGTTTTATCAGTGAAGCTGTATACGATACGAGACACATCAGTGTATCGCTTTCAATGTGTTGAGCTTCACATTCAGTGATATTTTCAGGGTCAATGTTTCTATAGATACAGCTGTACGTAATACAGGGATGACGCAAACGCCAGTTTATCGCTTTCAAAGTACGTGATGTGCGTAAATTATTATGAAAATTAATATCTTTAGTAGCGTGTCAAATAAAGCGTTGCAAATTCATGATAGGGAGAGGTATCGTTCGTAACGATATGTTCCGAATGACTTTCAGAAACTGGAAAGTTGTGATATGATTGGTTAATAATAAGGTCAGCAGAACGTGACATCTTATTGGTGTCCATCAAGATTTTCATGTTCGGCTGTGGAGATATAATTTTAATCGGATTGTTGAGCATTACATTACGAGTCACATTATCAAATCTGGGTCAAGATCGTTGTAGAATCTGCCTAGTAACTCTATAGTTATGTATCAAAGATTTTGGTAAAAGTTCATTGCTGCCCATTTAGTATGTACGCAAAAATCGGGCAAAGCTTGACCCATACCCTCTTTCTGTACAGATTTCACCACCCACCTGTGTACGTACACTTGACGCCACCACCATCTCCCGAATTCTATAGAACAGTCCATATTTCATCCATGCAAAAAAATCTAGAATTAATAATATTAACGTGTTTAATAAAACAGATAGTTCACTGGCGTTCAATGTCTGACTGCATCAAAGAAATAAGTTGTGCAACTTTGAAAATTTTGTCTTGTGTCCGCTAAAATTAAAATGCCCGAAGTTTCACCCCCACCCCATTTCCATTGTGTACGTACATTATCGGTATATAAAAAAACATACGCAAGCGTATGAATTTGGGTCAACCCCCCTCCATGTGTGCGTACTAAATAAATTGACGACCGTTAAGGTATGTGTGGATGCAGTAACAGGTTCAGTATATGTGTCTACTGGTATATGTAGCATGTATCCCCAGGTCGGCCCACTTGTTCGACTGTTTCCTAGCCATCTCAATAATGAATGGTGGTGTAAGGTTACACTGTATTAATGAAAACGAATGTCTACAAATACCTCTTTAGGTAAAGGTACATGGATGTTTGTATGAATGCATGCTTATCGGTGTGTTGGTATGGATATTTGCATGTATATACATATTTGTATATTGATATACATGTATGTGTGTTTGAAAGCACAAGTGTTTCTGTTTTATTTGTTTGTCTTGTCTATGTATTGTTAGATACATGTACTTGTTTTACACTGTTCGTTGTCAGTTTATTGCACACTAAACACACACACACCATATATATATATGGCAGCAACACACGCAATCAGTGATTAACACTGTCACCCATCAATTGAAGGTGTACTGGGATAAGAGGAGGAGGGGGAACACTCGGTGGACGACGGAAACTCGGTTAATGATATATGTGCGACCACATTAGAAAATCAATCATGATTTACCTGAGCAATCAGCAACTTCCAAGAAAGTCTGAATGGCGTTTAAGGGCAGATTGATGACCCAGGGAAGACAAGTGTCTACTAGGAAAGACTAGTATATAGGCAAGACAGGTTGGCATTCCATCTTGCAGTCTTTGTAAAAAGACAACTGGCTTGCTACAACAGAACCAAATGGAGAATATCTCAATAGCCTTCAGTGTGTGTATGTATGGGGGAATCATGACTGGCCCCTTTGACGAATACAATGGCCAAAAAAAAAAGGTCAAGTCCAAACGAGATCTACATGTGGTACTGCAGAAATAAAATGCCATTGTGTGAAACTTGCAAGAATACATTCGTGGACTGAGAACCCATCAGTCGAGGAGGACATGTTTCTTACTGAATAAGCAGCAGCAACAGTGCGTAGAATCTTCTGGTGGACGCAGTTTGTGATCTGGTCTACAAAGAACGAGATGAGTGAAATGGTACAGAAAGCAAGATCCAACTGTGAGCAAGGACATTACAGGTTAAAATACAAAGTACGTAAGAAATGTCCTGAGTTTCTTTGACGTTTATGGCGTCTCTTCTGAGTAGTCTGGAAACGGGGGAAAAAAGACCGTCGTGTTAGCTGGCGACAGAAAAGTACCTTATATCGAAAGAGAAAAACTCGTATTTCACCACTTGCCTTGTATCGAAAGAGACTGTGCGAGTTTACCTCTTAATAAGAGGGTTAGTTAACTGGATTTAACTGCGTTATCTTGGGAATGACCTCCCTCGATGTTATGAGTTTTTATGACCCGGTGTGAGTGAAAGATAGAATATCAAGAGAACTGGGCATGATTATGGGAAGAAATGACGCAATATGAGCCCCCTTAGACAAGAAAAAACACAACAAATTTAATCAAACAAATTAATAGTGGTAATTTCTATTCGACTTATATGAAATCAACAGGATTTAATAATAGTGTCTAATTTGGATTAATTACGTCATCATAACGAGTGGCGAGAAAAGCGCAATGTCCACAACGTATTGCATCACCTTCCTCTCGACTGTGCCAACGTTTCCTATTTCCTCAAGTCTTCTCTTTCCGACTGCCGCGTCTTTCTTGGACTTCGTTGATTTTACTCTCTACCCGTCACTTTCCCCTTTTGGACCTCACTCGTCACGTTTCTTTTTTTTTCAAGCTGTCGAGACCCCTTTCCCTCGGAAAACTGTTTCCGTATTGCTGTTAACTTTAGACATTGTGCATCCAACACTAAACCCTGTCTTTCTCGCAAGACAAACCGGAGTCCCTCCCTTGTTTAACGAGGAAAGAACTATTCTTTTATTAGGCTTTCCCCGGAGCCAATCCTCCCTCCCCCCCCCTCTCTCTCTCTCTCTCTCTCTCTCTCTCTCTCTCTCTCTCTCTCTCTCTCAGAAAATTTCGGACTAAAGAAATTCGACCAAGGCTGTCACCCGGTCAGTCATAAGAAGTGTTTTCTTTTCTTTTCTTTTAAATCCTAAGACAAACAATTGGTTCGTCAGTCAGAATCTCTGAAAAGCGTTATATAACTTTTCCCTTTGAAGAATGACTATTTGACACGGTTCAGAAATTTCAGCTGTCTCTTTCTCAAACCCGTTCTAAGATATTCAGTTAATTTGATTGAATCGGAACACATATCAAACAATATTACGAGCTATAACCTGAAGGAATGCGCCAGCGATAGCTTGTTCAAGACTCTTACGTCGATGTAAATGCATTCAACCAATATGCTTTACGAATAACTTCATGTCATAATCCCGTGTGAAAGCTCCATTCAATTATCAACAAATGCCGCTAACGAGAGGGGGATCGTTTATCTTTCATTTCAGTACTTAAAGCAAGGAAATTACTTCCTTAATTTAATCACTTTAAAATAAAATTAGCAAGCTATTTAAGCGTCTGGCACTTTTATTAAATCCAAACAAAGGATACACTTACTTCTGGAAAATAGCAGTAACATATACCATTTCTCACGGGACACTGAAGAAGTATGATTCCCCGAATAGGCTGGTTCTCATCCTCCACAATATTGTAAGGACTGGAGATTTGTAGATGATGAAAATGAGACTATTATTTAATTTTTTGGTTATAAAGGATGAAATCTAACAAGAGACCAGAGTTGGCTCGTGATTGCTCACTTGACGTCTGACCTCATTTTGTACAACTGAACGTCTTCAAGATGTAGAATCTTTTATCAAATTTGGTCAAATTATATTAGGCAGCATTTTGGAAAAAGTCACTGAAATTGTTGCTATACTTAGTGACAGCAGTCATATTTAATGGCAGACTAACATAGTTTGGAAACAATCATAAAATAACTTTATGCCAGAATGCTTTCTGTCAAATGTGTTCAAAATCTGCTACGCAGTTTTTTTTTTTAATAAGGTTTTAACTTTTTATAATTTTGGTTATATTGCTGTTGGGTTCTGTTTTAAATAAAAGAAAGAAGAACCATTTAAATGTTGTTAGTAACGACTAAGTTACTCACTAGACAGGTTGCAGAATAGAACCCAGATTGTTATGTTGTTACCTTGTAGTGTCATGGCTTTCCTGGGTTCCGCCTTTGGGAATTGTACGGTCCATAGTTTGGGACATAATATAATGTTAATCGCAAAGTTTTCTTGTTATTCAAGTTCAGCAAGTCTGTAATTTTCGAATATCAGCAACATACAATATTAGAGAATTATCGGTAGTCAAAAATTAATATTTGTGGTGTTACGTTACTTATGTTTTCCCTTCTAGTACAAGAAAATTAGCACCTCACTCAATTTAATGTTCGTTGAAAAAAAATTTAAAACTCATTAAATTGTACTGTTGCATTAAATTTGGCTTGAATTTAAAGTTAAATTCCATATGTCATAAACAAATCCATATCACAGACAGAAGGACGAAATATCACGATGACAAATGCAAGCTTTAGAATTTGACAGCGTATCGTACCTTGTACGAGTTATATTCCATTGTACTAACTAGTCAGTAAACAAGCGTACGTCATCTTCCGATTGCTCAAATTATAAGACTTGTACACAGTTGCGAACAACAATGAATGATTCAATCAATTAGGATGATCAATGTACAGAAATTTTACAAGCAATTTGAATAATGCACGTTTCATTCTCAAGTAGGATATATGCATGTATCAATGATTTTCACTCTTATAGTGATATTTTTGTTTGATTAGTATTTTTAACGTAGCTTTAACACTTTTTCAGTCATATCACTACGATGTCTGCAGTGAGGCAGTGAGGAGGTTTATAGTGATGTCTAGCACTGAACATCTGCAGACATCGTAGCGATATGACTGAAAAATTGTTAATAAAATGAAACAAAAAATTCACAGCAAATAGATAAAAGATTCATTGTGAGAGTATCTCATTTTGAAATTATTATTATTATTATTATTATTATTATTATTATTATTATTATTATTATTAATCTGCTTATAATCTATATTAGTAATTAGGAAGAGAAGATTCTAAACGTGAATGCGTTGATAGATTTCTATTTCTGTACCCATTAAGTAAACAATCCTTTGCATCTTCCTTCATAAATTATCCTCGCATGCCAGATGTTAGACTGCAGTTCTTACAGTAATTATTACTCTAAAATGATGAGACAGAAAGTTTGGAATCTTGACAGAACCAAGTTAAATTACCTAATTACCGTTATTTCATTCATCACCGCCCAGCCAGTGTTTGTGTGTGTGTGTGTGTGTGTGTGTGAAAACGTCAGTAGCTTCCCGTTGATCAGCGGTTCTTACCGGGTTTTCTCTGGTTCTTCCTTTACCAGCTATAATGGCCGCCAAGTATACCTAATTTATCGTGTGCTCAAATGGCATTAAACTACCACCACCACCAACAACAACAACACTCATCGCACACACGTAACGCCCTACAACATAAACGTGTGATGTATATACATACCAGCATGGATACATACTGATTACACGCTGGGTTGTTCCATTTGAGTTACAGGGATCCTTATCGATTGAAGATGAACATATATTACCTTTTTAAAAATAAACATTCAATAATAACCGTACATTGAAACCCGTATGCATTGTAGAACCGAGTCTTTTGTGTTTCGGTGGAGGATTTAAAACGAATCAGTCCCTCTCAATGAAGCAATGACTAGTAATAACAGTGAAAATAATAAGACTGATGAATATATATATATATATATATATATATATATATATATATATATATATATATATATATATATATATATATATATATATATATATATATATATATATATATATATATATATATATATATATATATTATAAACACTCAAGGCATTCCTGTCTCAGTTTATCTAGAGAGAGAGAGAGAGAGGGGTCAGTGTTTGTTTAAAAGAATATTAGTAGTGCCGAATTACCAAGAAGGCAGAGTAGCAACTGGCGTAAGGGCCCCACGCCCTTTAGGGACCCCGTGACAACTGGTCAAAATGATACTGATAGGAGATAATTGGAGAGGGGCCCCAATATTTCGACTGTCTATGAGACTACGGCATCCGCAGTCTTTCAAGCGGCACTGGTCATTCACTGAATAGTGGTATCCATAGACTAAGAACTGATCTAGCGACAAGAGTATCATAGTTTATCCCATTCTTGATCAAGCTTGCACGATTATGCCGCTGGACATGTGCGAGATTAAGGTTTTGGTGGGCGATACATCCTTGTTACTACGCACAAGTAAATACATGTGTATAACAGCTGATTGGAGGAATAAACATAATTAGGTGATCGCAGTTCCACAATTCGACACAGGAAGCAGAATACAAAACAAAACCGTTGTCGAGACGAAGATGTATGCCATTTGATTGAAATCCATAGTGCAGAACCGACAGGTTAGTATTGACTTTTTAATTCTTCGAATAAGTTCTTGAAATCAACTTACCCTTCAGTTGTCTTAATCTAATGGCAGGCTCATGATGAGTATAGAGATATGGTTACATATAATGTGTATCTATTTATATGTGTGTATATACGAATGTTTATGCATGCATGCACACAAATATGTTATACATACTACTATACTAATTATATGGATAATGCTAATTTGTATAATTTCTTCCAATGAGAATAGTGTATGAGGTAGTCACTGTGTTTATTATGTACCTGTCTCGTACAAGGTTCGTTAATTTTCACGTACGAGGCCACCTTAGCGGTGCAGAAGAGAGCCCGGATGTATGAGAGACGTTATTGTGCTTTCGTGCATTTAAAACATACAGTGGGGTAGCAATTTAAAGTGAGGATGGGAGGGTGCGAAATCATGTCCAGTCCGGAGAAGACTTGATAATCTGAAATTGATCTAACCCGGCCAGGGTGGGGTGGGCACAGGGGCTCGTATCGTTGCTTACAATTTACCGGTCATACATACATTTATTATATAGTATATGTAGGACCGGTCGATTGTAAGCAACGATACGAGCCCCTGTGGGGGTGGGTGGGGGTGTTATAAATGGTGATATAGTTGTATTCTGCCAATTAAAGAGAAATGAATCCAATAAATACAAACATAATATAATGTCATACCATCATGATATAAATCAGATATTGTACCTATCAGGGAACATATTCTACAATTTGACATAGAGGGTAGGGGTGGGAATTGAGATCCTAACTGCATCTCCCCACGCTGGACGCCAAAGCCTACAAAATAACACACTCCTTCCTACATTCATTCATTCATTCATTCATTCATTCATTCATTCATTCATTCATTCATTCATTCATTCACGTGTAAATTAGACCAGACGTTTATTTCACTGTCATCGACTGACGTAGGACATTAACATTGTACTCCACACCACCCAAAAAAGAAGGAGCTGTAAAAATCGTGGTGGTGGTGGTAGGATTCATTTTCTGAATCGATTTAAAGTTTGTTTCACAGATGGAATGATTGGATAATGCCAGGGCACCGTTACTGTGATCGTCCAGCATCAGTTCAACAGTGAATATCAGTAAATGTTGCATGTGCATACCAGCAGGATTGATACAGTATATTTTGTAATAATGGTGTGTGTGTGTGTGCGTGTGTGCGTGTGTGCAGAGGCGTAGCGGGGGAGGGGGGCAGGGGGTACATATGTCCCCGGGCGCCAAGGTACAGGGGCGCCAAAATGAGGCTTGCAACGTTACATTATAATAAGTAAACAAGGGTAATAAATCGGTCACAAGATCTCTGGGGCGCCAATTTTATAGTTCGTCCCCGGGGGCAAAATATCATCGCTACGCCTCTGTGTGTGTGTGTGTGTGTGTGTGTGTGTGATTTGGATTTTTAACGTAGCTTTTAACAATTTTTCAGTCATATGGCTACGATATATGCAGTGTGGCAGTTTATAATGATGTATATCACAGGGGCATCATGACGCATACATGTTGCATCACGTGCCACCCAGTCACATAATGATGACACCAGCCCAATCAGTCCTAACATGAATGCCGCATGATGCCCCAGTGCTAAGCATCATCATCAACTGCCAAACTGCAGACATCGTAGCGATACGACTGAAGAATTGTTAAAGCTACGTTAAAATCCTAATCACACACACACACACACACACACACACACACACACACACACACACATCGCTTAAATATCATGTACCAGCGCTAAACTGTACATAACTCGACCATGCAAGCATCATTTCCACAAGGATGGAATAAAATGAAAGGTAAGGTCTCGAGGTGCACGAGAATGCATTCGCTATGCAAGCAAAAACTTAACACTCATCTGTATGCACAAACTAACAGGCTTTCTTTTTAGACCTGCAAGATACACATAAAATTGACACTTACATACCATCCAGAGAGAAAAGGACTATTCTTGGATACAACACTGTCTGTATACATGATTATACGAGTTTTATATAGAATTGCACGAATATAGCCAAAGACGTTAGCGATTTTGTTATTCATTCTAAACACAAACATAACCTGTGTAAATGATGATAATTCGCGTTCCTGCTCCAATCATCCGTCTTTTCTTTAATTCAGTGGGTCTGCCATTTTCTGGAGCCTTATCAGAGATTGACGAACATTTTTGCTGTACGGTATAATTGTCCAGTATTAAAAAAAATGCGGGGATTAATGTTTTTAATTTTGAACATGGACCTTGCTACCATTACACTGGCTCTAGATTTATCAGGTAAGTGTGTTATCATCATTTTACTCGTCTTTACTATTTTTAAACCGTCATGACCTTATATATATATATATATATATATATATATATATATATATATATATATATATATATATATATATATATATATATATATATATATATCGGCATGTCAGCACAATATTGCCTATTTAGTGCCGATTAAAAATTTAAGTTCTGGTAATACAAAGAGTTAAATAATAATGTTACAAAATGCCTTTTCTTTGGTATCAGTGTCAAAATAAAAATATGTCCACTTTCAAAAATACTAATAGACTGGGTCATGAAAATGATCATCCTATTAATAGCGCGTCAATACGAGATACTTAAGAGACCTCGTGCTATGCCCAAGCGTCGTTTGACCCACCGCAAGGAAATGAAGTGACATGTACCAATTAATGTTGTTCACAGTTTATCCCCAGCGGAAAGGATTCGTCTTCTGGGCAGGTCTCCAACTAAAAGAAATGCTCTGTGCACAGAACTTGTCAACGTGTTCTCTGATCATTCTGAATTACAGAAAAAACGTATCAAACAGGACTTCGCTGTCTATGTCTTCTTCAGTCAGGCCAACATTCGAAGTTTTGTTTTACTGCCACTGTAGCCATCTTTAGGTGATGTATCGTTGTAGAATGTAGGCAGTTATTTCGAATGCTATGCACGACCCAAGGAAAAACCAGGTCACATTAATCTTTCTTACACAGAAGGCTTTGTATTAAAGTATTTTCCGTTTGTAAACGTTTTCTTTTCGGCAAATCCCAAGTTATAGGTATGTTTGTGTTCATTTATATTATTCACGAAATGTTTCAATTGTATCATTCTAAACCACCCCAGGTATAAGCTGATTGTAGTCATCCTACGTTTCTCAGCATAATCCCTTTGTTCTCAATTGGCTAACTCCAGTGTAAAGGTTTCCTGCCTGGGAATCTCTGTCTGTAGTCACGTACGCATACGTTACATTCAGTCAGGGTGTTTCGTGGTATCATTCTGAACTAATGACGAAAATAGGTCACGGTGACCAACCATTTCAAATAAATACATTGTTGTTAAAAGTTTGCTCTTGTTGAATTGTTTGCCTTCTCAGCAACATTCCAATTGTAAGGATGGTATGGTCAGGAAATTACACCAGGGTGGTTTTTTTTGCATTATTCTACTTAATCTAGGTCACTGTGACCTACAGTTTATCACTAATTTCTTTGTTGATTAAAGATTAACATAGTGCAATAGATGACGTCCTGGAAAATATACAGTCTTTTGTGGATATCTGTATGAAAATTTATCAGTCATCAGTGTTTTTCCTTCATCAGTGTAAGTGTTCTAAAGGGAAATTGAGACTTACTTTGCTTTTACGAATAAACTTTATGTGCATGCAGATTCTCTGGAGTATCAAGAGAGCAGTGGTGTACAGACGAGCTTGATTGCCTCCCAATTTGCGCCGTATAACCGTGCGTTTTAGTTATCTTTTTTTGTATTAGTTTTTTTTATATAAAAAAAATATACACAGCAAGGCATTCTGCATCTGAATTAACCTTTTTTTGCGTTTTGTTCTTGTCTAATTAGTTTTGTCGTCATATGTACCTCTGTGCCCTTTTGACAGAAAGTGATAAATGATTCTGAAAGCGTGTAGGTTGTTTGACACCAGTTGTGCACTTTTGCTTGCCAGGATTTGTTTCTCAGATATATATATATATATATATATATATATATATATATATATATATATATATATATATATATATATATATATATATATATATATATATATATATATATATATATAGATTTATATAGATATAGATAGATATATATATATATAGATATATATATATATAGATATAGATATATATAGATAGATATATATAGATATAGATATAGATATATATATAGAGAGATATAGATATAGATATATATATATATATAGATATATATAGATATAGATATATATATATAGATATAGATATATATATATATATATATATATATATATATATAGATATATATATATAGATATATATATATATAGATATAGATATATAGATATATATATATATATATATATATATATATATATATATATATATATATATATATATATATATATATATATATATATATATATTAGGGAAAATATTCTTTGAGTATTATTACAATAACACAATAGTACGTAAAAAATAGTTTTGTTTGCTTTTTATGCTTCATCCGTCTTACAAAGTTATCCGTAGATCTCGAAAGTCCTTGGCCAGTTTCTGAGACTTTCTGTCTCGTGCTTTTTTCACTTTTTCTCCAGTCTAATTTCTTTTATATCTCTTGGTTTAACATAGGCAAGACAATGTATATCATTCATTCCGACGTCGGCGGCGAATTCAATGAGGTTTTGATTTCTTTCTCTAGTAGTAAGTCCCAACTCATTAAACGGATAGCTGTTTTACCAACGACTGTAAAATCGGGAAGCATTTTATCTTCATATTAAATCACTCCTACCTTCTCTCTATACATCGGGCAAGGGCAAAAGTTATCTGAGAATCATGGGTAAGTTCTTCGATTGGAGTTTATGCTTGGTGGCGCTCACCAATTTCGTATTTTGCATAGGGGTTACAATTTTAAAGAAAAAAAAATTCACAGGGTGTCTTCACTGGTTATACTGGCTATTTGAAAAAGACATTGTTTATCTTCGGCATAATTCAAAGAATCTTTAATTCCATTTATTTTGGTATATGATTGATGGGCATAATATGGGTTGTAGACGCTACAACCTGGCCTTAAATGTGTATCTCTCACAAAGCTGCTTGCTCCGCTTGGTCATTTTCACTTCCTGGACTTAAGAGGTAAATTGTATTTTAAATAAGCCGATAACTTTTTTTTAAATACATTTTATATATTTGATATTTCATTCATTGCGCTCTCAGAAGCTGTTATTGTCTAGTCTGGTAAAATTAATTGTCCCTATTTTAATAGCTGCTAAAGATAGTGTACTTCAGACTAATTCAGGCTGATTTGTGAGCACAAGGGAACAGCCATTTTACTTAGCTGTTTGTTTAGATCATTGCACAGGAGTCTGACGTTTTATCAATAAAGTACGGCGAAATGTCTGACAAAATGAAATACCCTTAACAATAATATATATATAAATTGTTAAGGGTATTTCATTTTGTCAGACTCATTTTGTCAGACATTTCGCCGTACTTTATTGATAAAACGTCAGACTCCTGTGATCATTGACAATTCCCATAAGTACAAGATAAAATGAAAATTTCAGCCACAGTACATGAAAGTAACATAGAGGTGTATCAACATTCTCTCAACTGTGCATGTTGAAAACTGTAAACAACTTCACGTTACATTAATCACTTTCTCATAAGGTCATAATATATATAGAAAGCCCCCTTTATTGTTAAAAGTTCTACTAACCCCGGCTTGACCGCCTCGCTATCGTAATGTGCTCTGTGTAATTCAAAGCAAAGCTGACCTCTTGAAAACGTCTGAGACGAAGTACAGGATACATACCATGTTTGGACTCACTTTACTGACTTCAATGTATTGTACCTTTTAGACAATTTACTTAAAGCGGGCTTTACGTAACTGAACCATGTATTACGTGTGCAACTTTGATTAACACCAACCCTGCGCTAGGCATACTGTTCTTACCGCAAAACATAAACTAACCAAAACCACTAAGTACCGGAAAATGATATTGCCGTACAAAAATATCTGACATTTGGTTTAAATATATTAAAGTCTGTGCATTATTTGATGGTATTTCAAATGTTAAATTCGATTCATGAAAAAGTAATTTTAATGTATATTTTGTGTTTAAAATATTTTATGGTAAAAAAACAAGCAGCAGCAACATTACAAAACAATAATACATTTTGCATTTCTCCCGAAGCACCTCTTGCTTTTAATTACCGTCAGTAATCCAAATATCTATGCCCTCCAGTTTTTCAAATGCCTCCATGGGCGTTTTCCTTCCATAAGAAACTACAAGCAAAATAATTCCGGATTCTCTTACAACTGACCAGATCGCACAACTTTTCTCTCGTTGGTAACGGGATAGACGCTTACTGTTTCTCATGATATTTTTAAGCTTATAATTGACTCAGACTTGAAAGTGCGATTCAATAAAGGCAACTTTTGCATGCTGTTTGATACTCATTGTCGGTTCAAATCTACAGGAAGCTCTATCAGACGCAAATTATTTCAGTAATTATACAGAGAGTGCAGATCTGTCTTTATAGCACCATTTTGTTGAGTGCTGCTGGCAATGTCTTTTCTCAGTGGGATATAATTAGGTCATGCAACCATGGTTTGCTTTATGTTGGTACTCTCGAGCCCCATACCAACTGATATTGCTAATTATGATTTGAGATGTCTGTCAACTCGTTTTTTTATCTTTCAAAATTAATTGTTTAGTCTTGAGTATTTTTTATTTATGTTTTTTCCTTTCACTGTTATCACTGTGTGTGTGTGTGTGTGTATGTGTTGGGGTGTTGTTGTTATGAATAGATAACATATTGATGAAACTTTGAAGAAGAATACAAATATATTGATGAGGTTGCTATTTATTTGTTCTATCATATTTTGATCCAAGTTTTTAAAACCATTTCATTATTTCTTATAATTTGGGTCTTTACTCCACTCTTATCAGGAAATTATAACCTTGCTCCTTTTTCGTTTATGTATTATTTAAAAAGTTTGGGGGTTGTGATCTTTCTCTAGGGCAGGTTCGTTTATTCTCTTGGGTGATATATATGTTTGATTTTCTGTCTGTGGTTTCCTTCTTTTGTGTTAAGAGGACGGGTCTACGTAGATCAAATTATGTTTATATGAGTTTTCTTTTCTGTCTATATCAGTTCTGGATAACAAAAAATTGGGAACAAGAGTTCTAAAGATCTGTAATATTCGAAATATTATATGCTACTGCAATCTCATCTCAGTCTGCGTGGGTTAGAGTCTCAGATTCGAACAATATGGGTATGTGAGAAAGTTTGCCAGTAGCTTCTCGTGGGTAGGTGGTTCTTTCCGGGGGTTTCCTCGGGTTCTTTCTCCACCATTAATATTGACCGCCATGTATAGCCTGTCGTGTGCAGAAAAATGGCGTTTAAACCCTACAAAAACAACAACTCTCTCAATTGTTACATTTTCATTATGATATTGTATAGTATCGAATTTTATTCATATCTTGCATTGACAACGAGGATTGAAAGTTGCTCAGGCACAAACGTTATTGATTATAAAATTATCATGCATTGTATAATAATCAAGAGTTTAGTCCGAATAATAGTTAGGAGCACTTGACTGACTTGACTAATCTTGATATTTAAACTGACTTGACTATTCTTGAAATTCAAACTGACTTGACTAATCTTGAATCAAGTCGTATTCGCCCATCCGGGCATGCACGACAGGTTATCGTCCACGCAGTTGGTTATTTAAATTTACCACACTGGAGGAAATAACAGCCACATTCCCTTATGCTGTTTAATTTGTAATGCAAGGGCAGTAAAGTCCCGATCGACATTTTTTTATATTTTAAAAATCATCTATAGTTAAGACTGGACTACAGCGTAAGTCGTCCGATAGGAATAAAACCGCACGCGTGAAGACACCTTGTTTTCGTGCTTGTTAGAAGCGTTCGCTTGTTATGTGGTGATTTGGTTTGGTTATCGTTATCTAGAAGATGATCGGCCACGGTGTTATCACCTGGATAAAGTAAATAATAGCATATAATATGAAATTAATGGATGGAATTACAAATATCTGAGCAGAGATATAAAATAGAAAAACACGAGCATCAATACGATAAATATAACAATTTAATCAATTACACATATAAAATGGAATTGAACACGACAGTTGAATGACACTGTTTGTAATCGAAATACAATTACCGAATTTATCAGAAATGCAAATAGCAACTGTTTTCTAACCATTGATTCTGAAACAAATAAACTACCTGTCCGTGACTTAACAATTGCGTCGCATTCAAGTTCATAGTTAGGTAATTCAAATAGAACATTGCCGCGGTGCTTAGGCTTAGAGACCGGAAAACTCGACACTATTACATATCAGTGCTACTATCTCAGACAGTTTTTAAAGAGACCGCCGGTATCTAATCAGAACTTAGTCAAATGTTTGGCGGGTTTCGAACGCAGCTAGACATTATCCTGTTACATTCATTTTGGAAGAGTCTTGGATTTAACTAATGAAACACAACGTATTCCGAGAGCACATCGGGTACTCGTTAAAAAAAAGAGTGGGAAAAGGAGTTCTTGTCGATTTAGACGAGATTTGGAACAAAGGCTTTTGAGGTAGAATATCTTCCACCAATCTGTCTCACTCAAAGATAAAGAGAAGAAGACGGGGAGAGCACGTTTAAATAAGCAGCTGTATGAAGGCGCAGGGCCAGGAAAATAGGCAAATGTGCGAAGGCGCAGAGCCTAAAGAATAGGCAGTTGTAGGCGGAGCCAGGAGAATAGGCAATTGTGCAAAGGCGCAGGGCCCGAGAACGGAAGAAAGGGTACCGGAAGTACCGAACGGGATACAAAGTGGAAGTTACCGATGAGTAACATAGAAGCGACACAGGAAGGAAGGACTCTCGCCTTTAATATTGCGTGATGAAATAACTGGCAATTTAAATATTTCTTACATTGATTGGAAGCAACTTAATTGAAACATTGTCCTGTTATTGTTGAATACCGCGATATAGGTTATTAAACTGTTATACCTTTAACCTTATTACTGTTTATACTTTATACACTTTGACCGTCGGTCTTGCTGAATGGGACACAGCGCTATTTCATATCTTAATTGTCCGTCCTTAACCGATGTTAGTAATAATGTCGTAGGGTCACGTGACAATCCATTCTGCTTTATCGATAACAAAACATTTATCAAAGAATCGAGTAAACCATCGAACTCATTTTCGCAGCATGCCTGCATAAGCTTGTTGTTTCCGGTCCTTAGAGTCAACGTTGGTGACTGATCAAAGTTGCTGTATTTTGTTTCGTTTTCTCTGTCTCCTTTGCCTCTTACGGTTAATCACCCGTAACATGGCTGTCTACTTTCCCTTCCACTGTGTGGTGCACATATGGAGCTGTTTCCCCTGCATACATACAAACTTAACATTAAATAATTGCCAGGCTTGGTTTTCTTCTAGAGTCGAACAATAATCTCAACTTTCGTTATCGACTTATTGTTATCGTCTTATCGTAATTCAAAAGAACTAAGACTAATTTGTAACCTGACGTTACACAACCCTTTTACCTTGAAATTAAAATCTTCCATAGTAGATATACACATTCCTAAATGGACTGACTTAACCTAGACACAATAAACCATAATACGCCTCTACGTGATATAAGTCACTAATCAGGCTATGTGTCGGTCAGCGTGCACCCATTTCTCGATTGAAAAGAATTTTCAGCTTCATTACATGAATGAATTATTGGACTTTACGTGTTGTCCTAACTTTAATACTTGCTAACTATAAATTTATTGTATTACATTTCCAGACATAGTAAAATCAATATTTAGCCTGCATGATTTAGCTTATTTAAGGCTGATAAATTCGACCCTTCTCACAATTTGTATCTTACGTAATTAATGAAATCCATGGGATACATGATTCCTATTACACACAAACGAGCAGATTCGAACAAATTCATATCAAGGAATTATTAAGAGACATTAAAATACTTGTCATAAAACATTCAAGACAAATGAATTCAAAAATTAACTTCCGTACTCATGGAAATTTAAGAATGAATTTAAAACAAATTTACAGAAATAATTACAAACTAATATCAATGAACATATTGTTTGCGACCGAGACAAGCCTTGTACCTACTGAGATTCGCTCTCTTTCAATGAAGAAAAATATATTTCCTTTAAATTCATGTGTCCTTCAAATTCAAGACATCCGTCCTTTGGTCAATTTATAACAATATAACACGTTCTACCCCGTAGGAAAAAAGAACTTTCGCTTGGACGGACTAATTTCGCGAAGGAAATTACTTAAGCATTGAATTTCGTCTGGGAAACACACGCCCATCGAAGTAAGAATAATTCTTTCTATTCTGCCAATATTAACTATTTACTTTTGTTTTAAATCTCATTTTATGAAATTTCTTTCGAAATGACACAAACCGTCTCTGGATTGTCTCTTTGTCGTTTCCCGATAATTAAACCCAAGTTAACACAACTGTCTGACCGTTATTCAAACGGATTCTATTTAAAAGTCAATCATGTCTCCAATCAGGAATGTTCAACCATCGCAGCCTAGCGATTATCGCGGGTCTAGTCCATACGTCAAGGTTAATTGTTACGCGTCACGCTGACCGCGACAAGACTGCCTCGTATATGTTACAATAATCGTTGGGGCATATAGTTACTAGGCGAGTGGGAGTCGGCTCCCACACACGTTTTTGCATGTCCGAGCATAGAAGGCAGGAACAGGGCTCAACAGGAGGCTTCAAACGTCGGTCAGAACGTCCCAGAAACGTATAGGATGTACTGTAAGTCATTCTGCCCTGATATTAGTTGAGGCTATTCCCTTTTACATGTGTGATGTTAGCCACCTTTGTAACTAGTCGCGCTATATAGTTGTAAGTTTCGCTACATATTACAGTTTCGAATTAGTGTGCAGAGCATATTTTCATGTACTAATAGTGACTTACAGATAATAGATGTTCAACGTTCAGATAACGATAAAGTTGTCTTCTGGAACGGTGGGTAAAGGGTGAAATTGGTCTGAAATAGTTGTATCGAGTCGTGGATTAATGCCAAACTGAATACCTTTTATAACATGGGCAATTTTGGATATCCCTTAGAAGACCTGAGGTCAAGAAATCCTCCAAGTGATCGTTCTGATCCTTTATTTGGTCTTAATAGGGAAAGATGAGATCTTCCATCACAATGTCCTAATTCTGTCCGCATCTGGAGATTTCTTGACTCCAAGCTATGAACCCTGCTCAGCTCACTAGTCATTAGTATCGCAAGGGTTACTGGTGTCACACTTTCCGCTAGCGCTTCGACTTCAAAGGCTACCTCCACGAAACGTTGATGATTAGATTTGTTCAGTTTCCCTTCGCATTGCATTCTTTGGGTCAGCTGAGGCAGCTTTCTCACGTTTACTTTAAGACGAGTGGCTGAATCTTGGTCTTTAAGTCAAATAGCTCTTACCTCGCTCTTCAACCTGGTCAAAGATGTAATTAACCAGCCCGACTCATTGACAAGGTCATAGGCTGATGTTTCTGTCTGAATAGTATACGTGGATTGTCTGGTGGGATTGGTAGCATCCCTTGGATTGCTTCTCATGTTGTTTTGTTTATGCTGTTATTGTTGAAATAGTTGAGATTGATGCTGCCGCTGTCGCTCTTGTGGTACCTTTTGCATCATTTTCCTGTTGTCTTGTCGTTATAGCAGCTACTGTTGTTCCTGTTGTTGTTAATGATGATACTTTTATTGTTGCTACTTTTTGAGGATTCTACTGTTCTTTTTCCTGTCATATTATTGCCTTTGCTGTCTCTGAGGTTACTACGACTGCACCGCCACCCACCCACTTTGTCGCACCCCTGGCTGGTTGGTAATTATGTTTTGAGGCAATCGGGTTTGCTCTCCAATTACAATAATTTGACTTGCGGGAGTCGTGATAGATTTCAGAATTGGAGATGATGTTCTTGGAGTTTCCTTGTTGGGCGTCAGGCAGCGGTTGTACTTGCGATGTCGGCTCCCTCTGTTGTACCGCTGTTCTCCCTCTCGACTCCCGTCTTCTTGGGGTGCTACTTCACCAGTTTGTATTGTTGGCATTTTCTTCCCGGATTGGCACCAAAGTGGTTCTCTTTGCTTGGGCACTTAAGTTCCACCCTGTTGCATCATGTTGGCATAAGTCGATTATTGTACTCAATACTCTTTCAAGAATTAACGCTTCCGTCTCTAACTATCTTTCTGCTTCGTGCTTCTTCGTTCTGTGCTAGTTGATGACTGAGTTTCAGAGCTTGTGGTAGAACAGAGATTGAAAAACAGAGATTGAAAATTGTCTGAGCGCGGACGTTATTGAAAATATGCTAATCCGTGGACATCATCTTGTAGTTGTTTTTGGCCGCCTTAGCCAACTGCCTAATTTGTATAATCAGAGTTGATATATGACAGGTTTAAAATCGTTGGAAGAGATGCTGGTCTGATTGTTCGAGAGATTAATGCCATGTTGTATAACTGTCAACATTTGCGTTTTATTGCGTATAGTAATCACATGTTCATTCATCTGCATCGGAATCCAGAGAGTTCATGTTTGCCTTTATGTCGGTTTTCATTATGTGCGTTGGAGTCCATGTGCGTTCATCTTACATCTTTTTGGGAGGTGCATGTTGTACTCTTCATTTGTATATGTTTTCAGTTCTAACAGCACAAAAACATGTTCAGAAATGATGCTTGCCAGGGTGAGAGATATATTTACTTTTGGTCTTTGCTTCAAGAATTGTTTTCTGAATGTGTCTATAAAGTTTTCAGTTTGCGTATTTAGTATCGTTAAGAGAAGCTCCTTTCTTTGGCACTCTCCCATAACTGGGAAGTATGTTTCCTCCTCCTCCTAGTATACCACTCCCTCTCCCCCAAATAAAAAAACCCATCAAACATTAAATTGAGTTTCAGTGTAATTTAGAGTTGGTCATAATATTGTTTATTGGATGATACTTTTGAAAACACGGATGTAGCTGTAGACATGAAGGAACGAATGTTGAATTAAGGTGCTTTGTATACGAGGAGAAATTTAGAACTGTTTAATGCTAGCATAGCTAGCTATTTAATTAATCCCGTGAGGTAAGGAATAGTGCCACATCCCCATGGGCGTTTATGCACACATAGTGTGCTATTTAATTTGGTCGCCATGCCCTATTGAGGAACTATCGACATGACCGAAAGACCTTCAGGTGAGTGAAAATAGACACAACACACACTCAACCCTGTCAACCAATCATGGAGAAGGTACTAGAGGTGCAATGGCACCAAATAAGGACGAGTGAAAGATAGTTTTCACATATCGTCATGTTGGGAGGTACTGATAGTGGAAAAAAGGAAAAACAAATCCCGGAAAGCCAGCCTATGGATGTCGTTAGCCATGAAACGCCCTAGTCATTCGTATTTCAAATCAAGACCAGTTTAACTAATGGACGGAAAAAATGCAAATTGTGTGTTAGCCACCTGTGCAATTAAGTCAGATTCCATAGAGTCGTAGAATTCTCCTATCTCCTATCATACCAGTATTACTAGTACATAGTGTACGTATTGTAAGTCTATATAAGTTTGGTCACTGATAGGTTTGAATAGATTGTAAATTTTGAGCGGTTGTCATAATTGATCGAGTCCAGTTTCTCAAAAGAGCTTGTACAAATATGTTCTCGTACCAAATGAAAACTCCATGAGATAAATGGCAATGTGGCATAGCCCTTAGAAGGGCTGTATAGCAGCACCGCAGAAGGTGCCTCGTCTGTCCTCTATTTCTGCTATGTGCGCAGCTGTTTTTTTTCTTCCTCCCTTGTTGTTCTTGGAAAGTAGATTCATTGGAGGGTGGCTATGTGTTGCGCTGCGTCAGATAGATGATGTAGTGGCCGCCGTTCAAATATCTCGTAGTAGTAGTGCCTCATGATTTTGATAGCGAAGTTCCATTGACTTACTCGTGTTGGAGAGGCTTGCAGTGACTTGAAACCGACATATGTAATGGCATTAACAAAATGTCCGGCTTCTTTCTTGTCACTGAGTAACTTGGTAAGTCCCAGGTCACTGGAAAGTTTTTCATGAGTTTGTCTTTGGTCTTCTTGGGCATGCGCACTGTCTTCGCTGGCGACATAAACCCTTCTTCAGAAGACGAGGAAACATCCAGAATTTTCTCCAAGTTGTTTGCCAAACTTGGAGTCTCCTTTGGGGCAGGTGTGTGTGACTTTTCCTTCCCTTTTGGTTGTGCTATCTTCGCCTTCCCCTTTTTTGGTGGTGGTGGTGGTGATGCTTCTGGCTGTGGTGGTGACGTGGCACCCTCCTCCGTAGGTTCCGCTAAAAGGGCCTGGATTGGTTGGCTAATTCAGCCATTTGTTGTTCATTGAGCAATTTTACTACATCCTCTGATACAGTACCCTCCTTTTTTGGGAGGTGGGGTGGGGGTGTAGAGGCAGGTTTCTCAATGACTCGTGGTTGTGGGGGTGGGGTGATCTCTCGTTCTTGCTGTGTCTTTCTCCGCTGCTGCCGTCCTTTTCCCCTATTTATCCTGTATCGAGATTCCCCGTGTCTTGTATATCTTCGTTGTTGTCCCATACTAAGAGATGCGTAGTTCTTCTCTCAGCCGCTCGTAGGCTCCAGCCTGTGGCTAGTTTAAGCCCAACGCCCAAAATAGCGTTGAGTGCCTGAGGGGGTATGATTCCTATCGCTGGCGTAAATTGCTTCATGATTGCTACTTGCTTGGTCGCCGCAGACTATCAACTAAAGACATCGATGATGATGATATTTGAATTTAAGTGCTTCGGCCACTTAAGGTTATTTAGCACTGTTTTATCCAGCAAAGGCTGGTTATTTAATTATTCCTGAGGGTGTGAATGGTGCCGCATCCCCTGGGCTTTTATGTGTTCATAGAACACTATTTAAGTTTGGCCGTCAGATCGGAGTCGCTATTGAGCAACTATCGAAATGAATGGTAGTCCGAGTTGAGTGGGAATGACTGAATACATCAGTGGCGGACATAGCTGAAGACATCAGTAGTGGACGTAGCTGAAGACATCAGTAGCGGACGTAGCTGAAGACATCAGTAGCGGACGCAGCTGAACACCTGCCATCAGTACGAGATTGACTTTAGTTAAATCCTATGCAGGGGCCCCGAGTGGCCGAGTGGTCTAAAGCGCTTTCCGTTACGGATCACTGCCGTCTCACCCCTGTCTGCGTGGGTTCGAGTATAAGATTTGGCTAATTTAGTTATGTGAGAAAGCTTGCCAGTAGCTTCTCATGGGTCGGTGGTTCTTTCCGAGGGTTTTCCCGGGTTCTTCCTCCACCAATAATACTGGCCGCCATGTATAGCCTATCGTGTGCTGAAAATGGCGTCATATGATGCAGAATTTACGTTAATAAAAATTTGTTTATGTAGATTTGCAATTGCAGAGTTCGAGAGGAAAGCTCCCCTCCCTCCTCTGTTCATGCTTTTATAGTTCATTATCATTATAAATGGTATTTCCAGACATTATAAGAAAAGATATTCAACATTTACAAGATGTTCCAGCTAACTTGGATTTCTCTGTATTTTCCAATGTTGGTTAAAGAAATCTGGTTCCCACCGACGGATGAATCCAATATATATTTTGGGCATGAAACTGTAAACACACTTGTTTTTTCTCTGTCTAATAGACAATGTGACAGCTAAGTGTAACAAACCTTTCTTTCCACTCCACATTTCATGCATGTTTCAAGCTGTTTCCATAGTTACATATGTTAGTGTGCATATCAGTCATTCATTCGCCATTTGTTTTAAAATGTCCATCAGGGGTAGAATATAAGTATAATATAAGTATAATATATACTGCACATCTATGGACTAGGAGTAGCTATCCTTCTGTCTATGTAAACATTTTCGTTTCCCAAGCATCACTTTCAAGCCGCTCAATGGTCCGCATATTGGACCGATATGCCTTTTCATATTCCGTTCTTCAGTTTCAATTTGTTGATTTCGTCCGTCATTCGTGCATTCATTAAACACGCTTTCAGGTTCAATACATAGATCTCAACCCGTTAATAGAATCTCTACCAAACTTCATACATACATTGTGTCAATGGCCTAGATAAAGCTTTTAATGAATACACATAAGCAAGGAAGTGGGGGGGGGGGGGGGGAGCAAATATCCTCACTATATCAGTACTGTTCACTAGTCTAACATATTGTAGTCCAAATGGAAAGCGTTCAATGATGGAAAATTAAATTCACACTATTATGAACATACCTTAAGGGCTTATTATTTCAGATGTTATCACTGTTGTGGCTAGCATAGATATGATCTCTTCATTATACTATTCACACACCTTTCTACATCACCAGCATACGGAATACTTGAGGGCTTATCATTCGCGGCTTGCAGCATCAGCCGATTTCAATAGTTGGTAGAAGTGTATGAAGAAAGGCCGGATACATAATTAATATGTATCATTAGTGTATTTCATCATTTTCGCGGAAAAGCGTGTAAGGTATTATTACAGGCAAAAATTTGCTTCAAAAAAAAAGAGTCCCACCGTCCCAGTCATCTTCAAATGAGAAAAAAACATCACCCCCAAATAACAACAGAAACCACACGTTCGATTCAGTGTAAGTTTTTGCCTCTAATTTTGCTGTTTATCTTATCGTGATATTCAAAAAATGGAAATCTATTGTGAGAGAGTCTCACCAAGTACAAGTTATAACGTGTAACGGGTACCCTTTTGAAGCCTGCGAACCCTGTACATTTATGTAAGCAATTATAAGGTATCGTAAATAAATGCCTGAAAACAAATTCCAAAGAAGAATATTTAGATTTGAAATATTATCTTATTTCAAACAGTTTACCACATCAATCGTGCAAATTATCATTGACTGAACCATGACATTTATCTGCTCGATACTCAATGTCACCTGTTTTAAAATATGCGACAAACAATAAATGGCTGGAAGCTAACGCTCTGGATTATATAAATTAATGCAAATTATTTAATTAGCGGCATAAACAAAATAAGTAAGCAAATAGTCATAATAGATATTTTTAAAAAAAATTATGCTCTTATGTCTCGCGGATGCGACCGCAGTGTGATGTGTTACTCCCACCCCAACAAGAAATGTATGTTAACGAAAGTAAACCGCTCCGGTGGCCTACTGGTTAGAGCGTCCGCCCCGGAAGCGGGAGGTCGTCGGTTCGATCCCCGGCCGAGTCATACCAAAGACTTACAAAAATGGTACTGACAGCTGCCTCGCTTGTCGCTCAGCGTTAAGAGGTTAGTGTTAGGACTGGTCGGCCTGGTGTCAGGATAATGTGACTGGGTGAGACATCATGCTACATGTCTGCGGCATGATGTCTCAGTGGTAGACATCACTATAAACTGCCTCACTGCAGACATCGTAGCGATATGACTGAGAAATTGTTAAAGCTGCGTTAAAAATCCTAATCAAACAAACAAACAATTAACGAAAGTAAAATTCGTTCCATATTTAGCATGAAAAGTCATTATTTTGACAAATTTGAAACATTAAATGAGGCAGATAAATTTGTACAAAGACACCATCCTAAAGTGTTAAAACATCTCGAAACTTCTGTCACAGTTGTTTCACTCCTCCACACCCCAACCCCTATTCAAAAGCCTGAAAACCGTTGCCATTTAAGACCTTTCCGCCTTTAAATAATGGAAAAATTGCTTTTTCTGTTTTTGTTTACAAATTATTTTTTTCTTTATCAAAGCAAAGTTGTCATACATCCAAGTCTGACCCCTAAATTTGAATGACCCTAGCCAGTTGCCTTTTATATCTAACGTACCTCCAGCGACAGAGGAACAAAGCAAAAAGCGGATGGTGAAAATCTGACATTTTTTAATGTTAATTTATGAACAGCAAATTTTTGTTCTCATGTACAATATATATCATAGTCATAAACAACCAAAATGAGAAATTTTCTAGTCAAAACTGTTTGTCAGACCACGTCTTACTTTAATCTTTAATATTTCACCATTCGCCTTTTGCTTCATGTTTGTGTATTACGTTTATGTTGTAGTTAGGCTGCTGTAACCTATTAATTGCTGGAAGACACCTTGGACTAATAGAAATTACTGATCGTCATCGCCACACTTTACCGCTGGTTTAATTGTAATTTATTATGTTTATACATCTGTTCATCGTTCTTCTTTGTGTACACTGCATCATTCGCATATATATATATATATATATATATATATATATATATATATATATATATATATATATATATATATAGAGAGAGAGAGAGAGAGAGAGAGAGAGAGAGAGAGAGAGAGAGAGAGAGAGATTAACGCAGATATGTAGTCGAGTGTGTTCTTTGGAATTTAAGTACGTTCATATCAAACAAATAATAAATATACTTTGACAAGGGCAGTTTACAGATAAGACTAAAACTAAATGCATTTCCTGTTCTTACATTACCCTGTTAAGTACGTCAATTTTTTACAACCACGCTTTATAAATACATATTTGATTATGCGCTCTTCCTCATTCAGTACTACGGCACAGTTTTACGTGACTTGCACCACGAGTCGGCTAGCTCTCCCGTACACTGCATTCACTTTTCAGTGTCCAAAAGTAGCAGCTTTTTGTCATCAAAATGATTTGATCAGTATCGATGCAAGATGGAGCGGCTTAGTTATCAGTGTGACGTCATACAGTGCTCTCCATACGTGAATTTTATATCGATCTAAAATGTATTTGATATTTAAAACCTATGAGAGATAATACGGGCAGATCTTACGTGGAGTACACTGCAGTTTTACTCAACCGATAGGCAATCATCCTGCCTGGGTGCTTGATGTTGGCATATTTGTTTGACATACTCAACCGGCCATGCATTTGACATCGGAGAATCTACTATTTTTCATACTCAGTATATTTGTTCCTTCTGGCAAAGCAACTTTCTTTCTGAGCGGAAGGAGACCATCAGAACCGATGGCACTTCGAGGAGAATTCAGTGGTAAGATTTACACGTATCGCTTCGTTACTTAGGTAAAATGGTAGGTGATGACCAAATTCGCATCACTAGCTTGAAACTTGGCAAAGTTATATTACTGTTTACTCATATTTTTGTGCTGAGATGCACACGCACAAACACACATATTCATTGTTCATGTGTTTTGTTCCATGCCCCCCATCTCTCTCTCTCTCTCTCTCTCTCTCTCTCTCTCTCTCTCTCTCTCTCTCTCTCTCCTTAAAAATCGCGGAGTTACGGCGAAAAGCATTGATAAAATATGCAACAGCTGGGAGAATATTGAATTTTTAAACAATCTTGATATTGTTTTCGTTTGTCTTCAATTCGATGGCCTCATATCTATTTGGCTTTAAATCATCACGCTTTAAAATACGCCTTGACAATGACAAAGTCAAAAGTTGACAAAGAGCCAAATAGTCCTTTATTTCATTTCACTGGATTTGTACTTATCTCCAGGAAGTACTTGAAAGCTATATTTTTTCACCTAAGTATTTATAGTATTTGAGCAATCAGGCGATTATAATGATGTTGCTTCCGGATTATCCAACCAACCAATCTGTTGGTCACGGACAGTTTTATTGGCTTAATTAAGACTGAAATATATCTAGAACGGTAAATATGCAAAGAGAATTTCATACCAGATGTTTACACAAACAGATTATCCCAAACAGAAATTTCTTGGGGAGGGGGGTGGGTAAATTTATCTACGATATTTATCATCACTGCGCATTGAAGAGAAGATAACTTCGAGGATTTAATGTTAGATTCATACAATTAAAATAATACCACATGTGTTTATTTGGGGTTTAACCAAATAAAGATCAGCATGACGTTCAAGAAGAAAAAAATCTCCGTGAGTAAAAAGAAAGCATGCCAATAGGGTATTGTGAGAATATGGTTGTTCCCAAGATTCCTGAACGTCATATATCGTGTTCAAATCAGTGGCTTAAACCCGCAACAATAACAACATGTTTTCCTTTTAAATAAAGGTAATGACATTAAAATTCTACAAACGATATACAAGCGTAAATATAAAGTGCCGTTTAAAAGTGAAGCTCTATGGATGTAAAAGTAAAAATAGCAGAAACCTGAGGATGATAAACACATCCAAATAATATGAAACATATTCTCTTACAAGATATAATATTAAAGATAAAACATTTAAACTACTATTAAAAATGGAAGATAAAGGAAACGAAATCCACAATTCTTAACATATAAGAGTACATGCTTTTTTGGAATAGAGATATACAATTATGTATCTGCCATGATCACAGATTCGGCAAATACCTTAAATTTAAAAACTACAATGATATATATTGTTTATTAAAAGTTTCTTTATTATTTTCTGTACAGGTTTGAGATCGAAACAAATTAATCGTTTCAATAATAAAAATAGTGTTGATTTTACCGGTATATTGTGCCCTTTCAAAGAGACGGAAATTTTGAACAGCTTTGTCATAGGTAATCTTAGATATGGCCAAGACTGGTATTCATTTCTAACAAACTATTCATCGACTGGTTTATATGCTTCCTGCAATTCGAGTTATTCAGCTTTTATAATGAATGACTGTAGGCTAATATATTGAAAGAGAAATACGAGTGTTTTCTGTGTGCAAGGCGTATAGACCCCTGTAATTTTCTAGATATAATAAACGTGGACTTCAAATTACTTTCCCCACAGGCATGATTGTCGTCATCAACATCATCACCATCGTCGTCTTTCTTTCCGTCCACAGAAAATTACATGATCTATTAGCTCGATATAGTACATCACTTATTGTAAACAATAAAATTGTCTGTTAAAACCTAAGAATTAATTCCCAATCAAATGAAGCAAGTTTACTTTACAAAACAAACAAATAACGACTTGATACTTCCGTTAAAGACTGGAACCATTTCTACGTGAGGTAATTTCAGGAATGCAAGTATTCTTAAATATAAAAGTGAACCAGGTACGAAAATATAAAATACATGACAGACAAGTGTAGGCGAACAGGGATGGACACACACACACACACACACACACACACACACACACACACACACACACACACACACACACACACACACACACACACACACACACACACACACACACATACATACATACATACATACATACATACATACATACATACATACATACATACATACATACATACATACATACATTTATTCCAGAATAAATCCACAAAGTCGCGAGTTAACTTGCCAGCGACTCCTCAGTAAAGAAATAATTTGAAGTTTCGAGGCTTTGCGAATTTCGTTTACTTTCAGTTAATATCCGTCAGTGATTATTGCTTTTCTTTTTTTCGAAATTATATTTTTTATCCACACACACACACACACAGATATATATATATATATATATATATATATATATATATATATATATATATATATATATATATATATATATATATTACGACCAATTAGAACCTTTACAGGAAATAATACGGTAATGTATATACACCAGCAGCAACAACAAAATGTTTAAATATTATAACGGCTTTTTGCAAGTTAACGAGGAAAAACTGTAATTTCCGCATTAGATATTCCAAAGGAATAGTAATTCCGCAGATTTTGGGAAACTAGCATTTGTTTTCAACTATTTGATATATATAGAAATATAGGTATAAACAAGATTTTAAAATTCGTCCTTATAACGTTTTCTCCACTTCAGATTACCGAGACCACCCTTGTCGAAGAGAATGTACGAAGTCCACCCCACCCATGATATGCCAGTATGATTTCCGGCTGGAAACCTACCACACAATGTCCATGGCGTGTTATGACTGTCCTTATAATCAGTCGGACTGTTTCCGGTCACACTGTGTAGCGGCAGACGGCGTCCTCAGGGGCATTAAAGTCGTCAACCGTATGATGCCCGGACCATCTATAAATGTAAATATAATGTAGATTGAAACAGTCAAAAATAAAAAATAAAACCCAGTTGGTTTAGATAGTTGTAAAATTTAAACAAATATTATTATCCTAGAAACTAATATGTGAAGAAATAGTTTGTTCTATCCCTAATTATTGTTTTTTCCGAATATATATAGCAGTCTGATTGCATAATTAATGGGTCTTAATGAAGTTGAAGACATCGATAAAAGAAAATTCAAGATTACTTATTTCTTGGTGGGTGAGTGGGTGGGTGGGGCTTCTAATATTTGGCATGTAAACAAATCTGATTTGAAATCTGGATGGAATTTGAAGTGTTCATACTACTTTTTTTAAATAAAAAGATAAACCGCTCATATCGACATTGAACACGCCAGATTATATTAATCTGATATTGGAACTGACCGTTTGACAATCTGCAGCTGCATATCGTTTGCTTTTCGGAGGATGGTTATGTTCCAGAAGCACGAAACCTTTTTTGTTGCCTAAGCAAATCGTGCCCAGGTAAGTTATTTGAACCCTTAGACGTGTGAATTTTAATCAGATGTACTGTAAAATATCTGCAACATGCTAATTTGTGTAATTGTTCATTCACGGGACTCGAAACAGGAAACTATGGTCTATTGTGTATGAACAAAATATATGCAACTGTATTCCAGTGGAACATAATGTGTCAACGACGTGTAACCGAGCCTTTTTATGCTAATGTTATATATATATATATATATATATATATATATATATATATATATATATATATATATATATATATATATATATATATATATATATATATATATATATATATATATATATATATATATATATATATAGAGCTGTGTGTGCGTGATTTGAATTTTTAACGTAACTTTAACAATTTCCCAGTCATGTATGCACAGTGTGGCAGTGTAAAGTGATGTCCAGCACTGGGGCATCATACCGCAGACATTTAACATCATGCCACACCTAGTCATGTTATCATGACACTAGGCCAACTGTACTAACACTAACTTAATGCTGAGCACCTAGCAAGGCAGCGTCTGTACCATTTTTTTACGGCTTTGGTATAACTCTGCCGGGTTTTGAATCCGCGACCTCCTGCATCCAAGGCTGACGCTCTAACCACCTAGGCCACCAGATCGGTTTGATCGTGATGATTTTCAGCATCGATTAGGACGAATTACGTTGAATTTGCGTGAATTAGTGTTTGTGTGTTCTTTTATGTCCGTGATGAAGAACTGTTGTATGCACGTTGCTATTTTCTTCGTTATTTGTGTTATTACTCTAGATATGTGAGGGTGACACGGTTGTGGTGGACGTGTACAACGGGTTAATGAACTACGAAGGAACGAGTATCCATTGGCATGGGATTATCCACACAGACACACCCTATATGGATGGGGCTGCCATGATGACTCAGTGCCCCATACCTTCGGGAACAGTTTTTCGATATAGGTAAGAAGGTGGAGAAAATAACATCTTTATCACCACGCCTTACCAGTTGGTATGCCATGACATCTTTCTCTTGTCCCTACGTTATTAGTACTTCCAACGTTATTTCCTTTAAAACAACTTTGGTTAACATTAATTGATGAAACGTGATGGTTTATTGTATAGCTATGAACAATAGGGTATCATTTTATCTTTCTCTTCTAAAGTTCGTTGGAACTGATTTAAATGTTCAATGTATTCAAACATTTAAGTTATTGATCATTTTTATTTGTTTATAAAATGGAAAATATTGCATCAATCCTTGTACGTACAGTTTTAGAAGGAAGGCTTCAAATTAATATACGGATTTCAGATCATGACATGTACCATTTTTATTGAAGGGTAGATTATCAGAAATGTATATTTTAAATTAGGCAACGTGTAATATATTTAGTAGTACAGAATATGGCAGGTCGGACACGCCTCCTAACATTGTTTTTGTTTTTGCAATTACTCGCCAGCTTCAGAGCAGCTGCTGCTACTTCATTTCAGTGTTATTAAACAACTTAAGTAAACTCTAACTCCCAGTGTACCGTAAGCTTTCACATTATATACTAAATACTATAATGTTTGTGTTTGGTAATGTGAGAGGAAAATACCTGTTTCTAAAGTCATGTATTTATTTCGTAGCATACATACTGTAGCTTACTCACTTATTACTGCTACCTCTAGCATATATATATATCAGCCTAATGTCTCGCCTCTAGGCTGCTGATTCAGCAGTTGGAAAGTATGTTGCCGTAAAAAGTCTGTTGCCGTAAATCACTGCTTCTAGAACACATCATCCATCCTTTTCTTTAAGACGTAAAATTTATGTTTGTAAATTGAAAATCAGTTTATGTTTTGGACGAATAGTAATGATAGTACTACATTTATAACAACATAAATTCACATAATATAAATTCAATTTGCGTCCTGATTATCTGAAACGGTACAAAATTGTCAACTTAGTACTGGGTAAAGTAGGCTTACAGTTCTCACGTGTAGATTCTAATAATGATATGGGTTTGATTGATGGTAGAGTTCAAATTCACCTTTTCATACTTAATTGTCATTTGATGAGAGATACACCTGTTACTGTATTTACTGCCTAGATAACGACGCAGCAGTTTAGTTATAACATACTGCACTGGTTATAAATAAAACATCACAGCTATACAATGCACGTGGTAAACTTTATAAAAGTTTTCCATTATTGTGTATCTACATAATCATTTAGATAGTCTGGTGGTTTTCCAAGCTGATTAAAATCAGGTCTCAAATGTCCAAATTGAAGATCTGACAGCGAACGCTTAAGGGTCGCAATGTGGTGATCTTTGAGTTAGCCAATGGAAATGCAGTTTTCAGAAATTTGAAATTGAATCAAATTGATAGGAGAACTACGGTTGCACCATTGAGATCTATTATACGATCGTCTATTTTTGGTGTGACGTGTCTCTCACTTCATTGGGCAAACGCATATCAATATCAGCTCAGATCCCGATGTCTTCAGGGTTTCTGGGTTTGGGTTTAGCCACACTTGGAGATACCTAGAGAGTTGGTCCATCTATCTTCTCATTAATGTCTGATTCTTAAATTCTTTCCAACTCTTTTTCAAAATTCTTCCGAATGTGAAATGGAATAGGTCGGTGGGGTTGAGTTACAGGGACTACATTATCATCAGTGTAAAGGTGTATCAGTAGGTCTTTTAATTTTCACATTCCTTTGGATATATTTATGAACTTTTTGCACAGGTCTTCAAACGTGCTCTTCACTGTAGCACATGCACTTGGAATTATTTATAACTGCATGCTGGTTTCATAACTCGGTAGATTTCCAAATATTCCTTAGATATTGAACGTAATTGTCGTGATCCCATCTCTGGTCTCAATCTCATCTTGAAACTTACCAAGTATATGTACTTTTTATTCTGATCCATATGCCAATACATTTGTGTCTGTTTTATGCAGTTTAGGCTTATGTTTCGGTTTTGCAAATATAGGTGTCCATGCCATTAATGTTTGATCATGTACAAATGAGCACCTCCATTCTTTTAACATCTACAACCACCATTGTATGAGGCTGTTTTTGTTTAAGAGTATTGACTTTATCTCGAGGTTTTAAGGTCAAAGGTGTATTCTTCATCTGAGCTTTCATATGTACTACGTCTATCTTGATGGCTTTCTACTCGATTAATTTTGTTTTGTCTTGAACCTTGACCTGCAGACTTTTGCAAAATGTTTCTTCTTGTTACAGATTTGAATTTTCTCACTTTTGCAGGACATTTCCCATCCTTGTATGGATACGCCACACCAATTTCTGCATGTTTCGTTTCTGTGCTGTTGTTATTTGCTGTCTTTAGCTTTCTCCACGAAACGTAACTCGTTTATACGACCACCCAGTGTCATTACCTGTGGTATGGCATTAACTCTCTCTCTCTCTCTCTCTCTCTCTCTCTCTCTCTCTCTCTCTCTCTCTCTCTCTCTCTCTCTCTCTCTCTCTCTCTCTCATTTTTTCTGCATTAGTTGCTTGTCTGTCAGAAAATTCTAGTGTATGTAGATGGGTTAAGTCCGTTTCTTCGCGAAGTACACATCTAAGACGTGTTGACAAACGTCCTTGAATTACTTGTGATTTTATTTATTAATCGGCATCACTGAATTCGCACGTTGTTGAAAGCTTCTTTATCATTGTTCGGAAATCATGAATTGATTGTCCACTTTGTTTTTCTTTACGAAATGTGTAGATTTCAAACTCGAGGATCTTCTTTGTTGCGAACTAATGTGTCAATTTTGCTATCGCGGTTGGAGAATATCTCCTGTCTCTTGAAGGATTTCAAAATTGTAACTTACCTCTCCTCCTGCATACTGTAAACTGAGTGGACGTCGAACTTTTGTGTCTGTCATGTCCAGCCCGATCAGAAGTTTATCAAGTCTTTTAACCCACTTCTTCCATCAGACATCAGGTACGTTTCATTGTCTGAGAATGGCGGGAAAATGGGCGAATTTGCTGCCATAATCAGATTGCGACTTTCAATTCAAGTCTGTAATAAGTATGATGCCACCACTGTCCTTATTCTATTCTTATTATGCTCAGCTTTTTGTTATATTCTCGTCGTCATTGTAAGGTTTGGGTTTTAAAATGAGAGAGGAAATGGCACGCTTCTACAGACACGTGCTAATTCCATAGCATACATACTAAAGAAAACGTACTTGTCGGACCTACATCTATCACCCTATATATCAGCCTTATCTGATCTCATGTGTCTAGTTTGTGACTAAGCAGCTGCAAAAGTCTATATTCCCGTAAATCACTGCTTCTAGAACACTACATGCACCACACATACTGCATGGCAATTCGCATATTACATAAATGAATGCAATCGAATTATGAAACTCTTTGTCTAAAAAGATTAATTGCACAAAATTGTGCTTAGAAAACTAGAGCATTTCATTTCAGGTATGTACCTTTGCATTCTACAAGCTATATAGCTTTAAACTAGTTCATGCTCAGTTTGTACGATCGCTTGCTTTGATGATGTTTATAGTTTGCGTTTAATGTAACTGGCTCAAGCAATCGATATAAAACATAATACTACATCTTATGCTTTGCTGTTCCCAAAAAGTCTCTCTGTTATGTATGTATGTATGTATGTATGTATGTATGTATGTATGTATGTATGTATGTATGTATGTATGTATGTATGTATGTATGTATGTATGTATGTATGTATGTATGTATGTATGTATGTATGTATGTATGTATGTATGTATGTGTGTCTCTATATGTACAAGAAAATTTATCTGAACACAAAACAGTATGCTGCTATTTAGGCAACAAAATATACATAATGTTTGTAGGGGCCCCGAGTGGCCGAGTGGTCTAAAGCGCTGTCCGTTACGAACCACTGCCATCTCACCTCTGTCTGCATGTGTTCGAGTCTAAGATTCGGCAAATGTAGTTATGCGAGAAAGCTTGTCAGTAGTTTCTCGTGGGTCTGTGGTTCTTTCTGGGATTTGTCCGGGTTCTTCCTCCACCAATAATAATGGCCACCATGTGCTGAAAAATGGCGTTAAACCATAAAAAAAAAACAAAAACAAACAAAACATAATGTTTGTTCAATGTGCTGTCGCAACTTTTAAGGGACAGTCCACACCACTTAAAGTTTCCATTGATAATTCACTGGCAAGTTTGAATCACGTTAGACATATATACAGGGTATGTACACGACGTGATGGAATACAAAAGAAAGCTAATATAAGTTCACATGATTCATAAACTTATTCTTTATAGAAGAACAGATTGTATTCAAGTATTTTAGGATGCATTGGATAATGTTGCATGGCTAGAATTAAAACCAAACTATATCATGCTCAAATGAAAATGACAAACGTGTTCTATCAACATGTCATATTAATGAGATAACAATACATTATAGGGCAAGGCTAATATGTTATAAATTAAGGGTGTGTCTATGCATTATAGGTCAAAGCTAATATGTTATAAATTAAGGGTGTGTCTATGCATTATAGGGCAAGGCTAATATGTTATAAATTAAGGGTGTGTCTATGCAGTATAGGTCAAGGCTAATATGTTATAAATTAAGGGTGTGTCTATGCATTATAGGTCAAAGATAATATGTTATAAATTAAGGGTGTGTCTATGCATTATAGGTCAAGGCTAATATGTTATAAATTAAGGGTGTGTCTATACATTATAGGGCAAGGCTAATATGTTATAAATTAAGGGTGTGTCTATACATTATAGGGCAAGGCTAATATGTTATAAATTAAGGGTGTGTCTATGCATTATAGGGCAAGGCTAATATGTTATAAATTAAGGGTGTGTCTATGCATTATAGGTCAAGGCTAATATGTTATAAATTAAGGGTGTGTCTATGCATTATAGGTCAAGGCTAATATGTTATAAATTAAGGGTGTGTCTATACATTATAGGGCAAGGCTAATATGTTATAAATTAAGGGTGTGTCTATGCATTATAGGGCAAGGCTAATATGTTATAAATTAAGGGTGTGTCTATACATTATAGGGCAAGGCTAATATGTTATAAATTAAGGGTGTGTCTATACATTATAGGGCAAGGCTAATATGTTATAAATTAAGGGTGTGTCTATACATTATAGGGCAAGGCTAATATGTTATAAATTAAGGGTGTGTCTTATACATTATAGGGCAAGGCTAATATGTTATAAATTAAGGGTGTGTCTATACATTATAGGGCAAGGCTAATATGTTATAAATTAAGGGTGTGTCTATACTTTATAGGGCAAGGCTAATATGTTATAAATTAAGGGTGTGTCTATACATTATAGGGCAAGGCTAATATGTTATAAATTAAGGGTGTGTCTATACATTTCGTCAATAAAATCAGTTGTGCAACTGATGAACAAATTAGATGGATTGAAGAAAATCCCTAAAGTATTCCAGTGAAACTGGGGACATATCATATGTTCGTTTGACAGTATTGATTACGTGACATGGATACTGGGTACATGCCATATGTTCGTTTGACAGTACTGATTATGTTACGTGGATACTGGTTACATATCATATGTTCGTTTGACAGTATTGATTACGTGACATGGATACTGGGTACATGCCATATGTTCGTTTGGCAGTACTGATTATGTTACGTGGATACTGGTTACATATCATATGTTCGTTTGACAGTATTGATTACGTGACATGGATACTGGGTACATGCCATATGTTCGTTTGGCAGTACTGATTATGTTACGTGGATACTGGTTACATATCATATGTTCGTTTGACAGTATTGATTACGTGACATGGATACTGGGTACATGCCATATGTTCGTTTGACAGTACTGATTACGTTACGTGGATACTGGCTACATGTCATATGTTCGTTTGACAGTACTGATTACGTTACTTGGATACTGGCTACATGTCATATGTTCGTTTGACAGTATTGATTACGTGACATGGATACTGGGTACATGCCATATGTTCGTTTGACAGTACTGATTACGTTACGTGGATACTGGCTACATGTCATATGTTCGTTTGACTACTGATTACGTTACGTGGATACTGGTTACATGTCATATGTTCGTTTGACAGTACTGATTACGTTACGTGGATACTGGCTACATGTCATATGTTCGTTTGACAGTACTGATTACGTTACTTGGATACTGGTTACATGTCATATGTTCGTTTGACAGTACTGATTACGTTACGTGGATACTGGCTACATGTCATATGTTCGTTTGACAGTACTGATTACGTTACTTGGATACTGGCTACATGTCATATGTTCGTTTGACAGTACTGATTACGTTACGTGGATACTGGCTACATGTCATATGTTCGTTTGACAGTACTGATTACGTTACGTGGATACTGGTTACTCGTATGTTCCTTTGACAGTACTAATTATGTTACGTGGATACATCAGACTATCCTCTGTTGCTAGCAGTTAGTACTGAAGACTTGTCTGAGCTTCAAGGAATTTCCATAGAATAGGAAAAGGTTCCTATATACAGCGAAAAACAATACGAAATACGTCCTTCACTGCGTTACGTTACAATATTTCATACAGCTGAACTTGCCATTAACAGATACACACATTTGTCATTTTCGAACAGAAACCCCGGCTTAAAATCCTTCATTTGTTTGAGGCAAAGAGTTACGATTTCCAAGACGTCTTTCCTTTATTAAATTTTAAAGTAGTATTAAAATGTTTGAGCCGAGTTTTAGTTAATTATATTTTTTTGGATCTCCACTAGCAATTTGATCTTTCTTTAATGTTTTTTTTTTATTCTGCATTTACTTGCAAGTTTTGATTGTAAATTTTTTGTTTGACCAGAAGTCAAAAGTGACATTAACGTGACTACGACATTTTATAGAGAACGATTTTTAAAATGTGTCAGTGAGAAGAGTAATGTTCCAACAGATCGAACATACCAAATGTTGGGGTTCTAGAAATAAGTTTAATAAAATCACAATGTAACTTGTTATGCAGGTTCCATTTAGATATACACAAGATTTTAAATAAAAATTGTTTTCAATGCCTGGTGGATAACTGGACTTAGTCGAAGAAGCAAACAATCAAGGAAACAGAGGAAATTAATGAATTCGAAGAACTAACGAAGCAATAAGTGGTGGGTCAGTGGACATTAATATAACGTAAAAAAGCACAAGAGCCGAAAGTATGCAGAACTTAGATTATCCACCGATTATAATTGTTTTTTTTTAAAAAAAAAATTAAATTTGAGTAATTGAATAATATATGTGTTGAGATTGAAGGCAATGAGCTGAAAGTTAGATAAGTAAATTAATGAGATTATAAAATATCTACCCATTACCAATTTACTTTAAATTTTGATGGTAAAATACTAAAGGGGAGTCCAGTGAACTAATAACACATACAGCGGATACATGGTTATGAAAAAATCCTTTTATGACCTGTTTTGCTTAGTTTTGTAAGCATGAATTTACTATTTTGGGCGAAGCGTTGATAACCACAGTGAATAAAGTGGAAACTAGAATATTAATCCTAGTTAAGCAAGGAATTAAATCAGCTGAACACATTGTTCAATCTCAAACGAGACATCGAACACAAAAGCGAAGTCACTATAAATAACTTAAATAGACAACTCATGCGACATGCGAAGCTGAGCATAGAGCAAATCAAATCAATATTAAACAAATTATAAATATACCTCTATTTTCAATTATCATTTGTATAAAACATTCAGAAGTTCTTATTAAATGTTGATTATTTATTTGAAAACTTTATATTTTTTATTAATTAAGCTTTATTTTTTATTTATCTTTTAAATTTATTTATGCAATACAGATTATGTGAATTGCTATTAATAGTACAGACGATGACAGTTACTGACACATGATTTAATAAATTTATCATAATAGAGACATGAACAAGGTTATCTGCAAAGAAGAACAGTCTTTGTATGTATGTAATGGAGAAAAAAGAAACCTGATATTAAGTGTCGCAGAACTTTTATTGATATACTCCTGGTAATAAATAACATTGGAATTTAACATAGCAATACATCGATGTTGCTCAGCTTTCCATCGAAACTACTTATCGTATGCATTTTTCACTCACGTAGTAGGAAGTTTGGCCTTTGGATAATTCAACTTTCTTCATCCAAAATATATTTTTGTGGTAAAGGACCGGAGGTGTTAAACCGTGTCTGCGGATGTACAAAACAAATATGCAAACGAGGTTCCGGTTCCGGCCTCAAATGGGTCAACCTTGATAAAGTGTCCCTGCCTAGTCAATAATACTCTTTCAGACACAACAAGTTTCTTTGTGTACGAGTTTTGTTTTATTGATAGTGTTGTAGTATTTGTGAGCAGACCTTCGGGAATTATAAATGTGACTGTCTTTGGATACGCCCTTTGGCCTTCAGGTTGAGGAGGAAGGCCCTATAGATATTTCCGTTACAATTCATACTCGGTTTGAATATACGAAGTTTGAATCCATTTATGTTGATAACTCTGAGGTTATCATTTGACAGACCATTTCATTTCCAAGTTATTATATGGATGACACAATATTAGAGCATTTTAGTAGACTCCGAAAGGATGATCTTGGTATCATTAAGTCATCGAGTCGTTTTGTCTCAAACTCATCTTTTAGTGCAAAAAGTATAGTCTAATGCCACCGAACAAGTTTAGTAAATCTACAAATGTTTGAAATAATAATTTGCTTCTCTCTCTCTCTCTCTCTCTCTCTCTCTCTCTCTCTCTCTCTCTCTCTCTCTCTCTCTCTCTCTCTCTCTCTCTCTCTCTCTCTCACACACACACACACAGCAAACCTCGAATGAATACAAATAAATAAATGTGTCTTGTTACGCATGTAAATAAAGCACAATTTGTTTGCTTGGTGACCAGTTGTTAAAATTATTTCCTTTTATCTGCCTCAACTTTGTGTTGTTTAAATCCTAAAATGTTCGGGAATGCAACCATTCTTATCCACTTTTTAATCTTGCCACAGTTCTGAATTTCATTGCTATTTTTAAGCTTAGATTAATTTAGCCTTTTGTTTTCTCACAAATATTGCATGCTAATACAAAAATTGTAAATAGATACATTTCTTATGTTCTTTCGGTAATGTAGAATATATGAACAATCCTAGACATCACTATACACCGCCTCACTGCAGACATCATCGCGATATCACTTAAAAATTGTTAAAGCTACGTTAAAAATCCTAATCTCTCTCTCTCTCTCTCTCTCTCTCTCTCTCTCTCTCTCTCTCTCTCTCTCTCTCTCTCTCTCTCTCTCTCTCTCTCTCTCTCGCATATTACCTTAATATCTTCATTGTCGGTTTCCAGATTCAAGCCTCGCAACTCCGGAACACATTTCTGGCATGCGCATGCTGGTCTTCAGCAAGCAGATGGTGTATTGGGCGCCTTCGTTATCCGCCAAAAGACGTCAGCAGTGGGTCAACTGTACGACTACGACCTCTTGGAACACACGGTGGTGATTCACGACTGGTTCGATATAACGGCGGCCAGCAAGTTCACTGCCCACCACCATGCTATGCAAGACAACTACCCACGTTCTATTCTTATCAATGGTAATTTTACATACTTCAGATGCAAGACAACCACCCACGTTCTATTCTTATCAATGGTAATTTTACATGCTTCAGATGCAAGACAACCACCCACGTTCTATTCTTATCAATGGTAATTTTACATGCTTCAGATGCAAGACAACCACCCACGTTCTATTCTTATCAATTGTAATTTTACATACTTCAGATGCAAGACAACTACCCACGTTCTATTCTTATCAATGGTAATTTTACATACTTCAGATGCAAGACAACCACCCACGTTCTATTCTTATCAATGATAATTTTACATACTTCAGATGCAAGACAACCACCCACGTTCTATTCTTATCAATGGTAATTTTACATACTTCAGATGCAAGACAACCACCCACGTTCTATTTTTATCAATGGTAATTTTACATACTTCAGATGCAAGACAACTACCCACGTTCTATTCTTATCAATGGTAATTTTACATACTTCAGATGCAAGACAACTACCCACGTTCTATTCTTATCAATGGTAATTTTACATACTTCATATGCAAGACAACCACCCACGTTCTATTCTTATCAATGGTAATTTTACATACTTCAGATGCAAGACAACTACCCACGTTCTATTCTTATCAATGGTAATTTTAAATACTTCAGATGCAAGACAACTACCCACGTTCTATTCTTATCAATGGTAATTTTACATACTTCAGATGCAAGACAACTACCCACGTTCTATTCTTATCAATGGTAATTTTACATTCTTCAGATGCAAGACAACTACCCACGTTCTATTCTTATCAATGGTAATTTTACATTCTTCAGATGCAAGACAACTACCCACGTTCTATTCTTATCAATGGTAATTTTACATACTTCAGATGCAAGACAACTACCCACGTTCTATTCTTATCAATGATAATTTTACATACTTCAGATGCAAGACAACTACCCACGTTCTATTCTTATCAATGGTAATTTTACATGCTTCAGATGCAAGACAACTACCCACGTTCTATTCTTATCAATGGTAATTTTACATGCTTCAGATGCAAGACAACTACCCACGTTCTATTCTTATCAATGGTAATTTTACATACTTCAGATGCAAGACAACCACCCACGTTCTATTCTTATCAATGGTAATTTTACATGCTTCAGATGCAAGACAACTACCCACGCTCTATTCTTATCAATGGTAATTTTGCATACTTCAGATGCAAGACAACTACCCACGTTCTGTTCTTATCAATGGTAATTTTACATACTTCAGATGCAAGACAACTACCCACGTTCTATTCTTATCAATGATAATTTTACATGCTTCAGATGCAAGACAACCACCCACGTTCTATTCTTATCAATGGTAATTTTACATGCTTCAGAGCTAACAATGTTACATTTTCTTAGATTGGTTTTTTGTAACAACAAAAATGATATGGTGAGAATAGCACGCCATTACTAACTCAGATCGTGTTAGCTCATACCCATATTTTCTAGCCAAGGTTCCGATATGATAACCATAGTTACACATAGCGTATCGAGCAGATATTTCTGTGCTTCGGGTCTGTGAATTTCATTAGATGCTACAGCAAGCCACTGCATCCAATCAAAAGTTTTTCAAATTTGAACACTGTTCCTACCTACATAATTTAGACAAGAGGAGTACACAACTTGAATGTACTGATACATAAGCAATTTTCCACTGCTGGTCCGTGTTTGTACATATACCTTGCTGTCAAATACGCCTGTAATGGCTCCTTTCAGGGATATATTCTTACTTTCAGTGTTAAACTTACAAAGTATCCTTTTGAAGTCTGTTACCTCGACCATTTTCGGTGGATGTACAATACACCGCTGTTACACGCTAATGGTTAATTGGCATTACATACTAGGGGAGGCACTCATGAAGTGCAGCAGATGTCGCTAGGACAAGAGCACTAAAATATCAGTTTGATCAGCCAAGGTGTAGATCGGATTTATCAAATCGCAACCTTGGCTAGCGAACATGTCTTAGACCATTTAGTGAAGGTGCTGTCGATTTGAATTACCCCGGTACATATAATGATATTTTCAAGGAAGATTAAACCGATGATAAAACTTGAAAGGAGGATGATGTAAATTTCACTTTTTCTTTGAAAAGCATTGGGTTTAAAAACGAACAAAGTTAAACTCTTGGTGGTGTAACCATTCCTTTTGTTCCTATATTCTCGAAACGTTTTAGTAATAAAACCCAAACTTGAGCTTAACAAGGAAAACCAATATTTGATCTTTTGAATACATTTGTGTCGATTAAACCTGGCTAGATAGGAGAAGAACTCAGATGATGGGAATGTGAAAAGTCATGTCTTTTTATACTTCGTTTTGGGTAATGTTACAGAATGTCATTTTCGTCGAACCTTTACCGACCTCTTGACCGATGGCATATTTATTCGAATATGATATCTGGTGCAGTTATATTAACCCCATGTCGCCCAACATGAGCACGTTTACCAAGGCACTTGACTGCTCCGGTGGCCTAAGTGATTCAAGCGTCCTCCTAAAATGTGGGTTCGATCCCCGGCCGTGTCGTACAAAAGACTTACATAAATGGTATTATCAGCTGCCTCGCTAGGCGCTCAGCTCAATTAGGTTAGTATTAGGACTAGTCGGCCTGATGTCAGGATAATGTGACCGGGTGGGACTTGATGCTACATGTCTGCTGCATGATGCCCTAGGGCTAAACATCACTATAAACTGCAACACATATGTCTCAAATAGTTACAAGTACGTTAAAAATCCACAAGAAACATACACACACCCAGGCACATTACTTTTTATGTCTTGCCGCTAAGTAACCTCCCTGTGTTACTGTGCCGTACAATCCCATCCAAACTGAAGTTTATATTTCGTTATTAAAGATTTTGAGAGCATCCGGAAACGATTTTGCAGTTTTGCTGTTTTTCTACTGGTAGATTTCAAATTGGGTCTTCTATTTTTATAATCTTAAATGTTTTAATTTAGACCAAAATACGTTGATAATCAATCTTTATCTACAATGTAAATAAAATGATCGCGATATGCAATCCAATCCAGGTAGAGGCACTAGACGAAAGTTTGAGGAATCGGCATCGATCCATCATCATGAGATTAAGAAGCGTGACGACCATGGTGGCGGTAAGATGGACCATTCACACCATCATAGCCATGCTCCAAGCAAACATAAAACCAACGTGAACACGAACTTCAAGTCCACAACCGTACACGACCTAACAAAACATCATGATCACATGACAAAAATGCAAGAGGATTATGGTGTCGGAACTATGGATCATTCTCATCACGGTGAAAAATCTTCAACAAGCGATTCAGCTGAAGGTAACAAAAGCACAAACACAGACTATAATACAACAAGTGTCCACGACTCTCATACAAAAGCCATTAATCACGAACATCATATGATGCATGCCAAAAGTGTTGATAGAGATAATGCCATGAAAACATCCGTACCCAATGACCCCAACATGATGACGCATCATAATCATACTGAACACGAGGATGGAAGCAGTCAGAGCACGAGCCATTTATCGAACATATCAACATCTAAAGTTAGGCGAACACCACACGCTGTATTCAGGTAACTGGGCTAATTCTTTCATTTCATTGCGTTTAAATGTCATGCAGGAAAATTGAGTCATGTCTGTGGAAGCGTTCAATAGGCATATTTACCACACCTAATATTTTCAAACGACATCTGGAATTTTTTTGTCAGAATAGATTTTCAGAAAATACAAATATACAAGTTTCATTTCATTTTTCAATGCCACTTGTGAAAACTAGCGTGAAAGCATAACATTACGTATAATGTCAATAACGTTACCATTAACGATACAAAATGTAGAGGAATAGTATGTGATAGGGATTTCCATATGTTTCCATATTGCAGTGTTTGTTTTCACTTTTTAACGCTTCTACGTGGAACTTTAGTAACCCCATTGAGGTAATCGACAATGATTTTGAAAAATAATATCAGATTACAAAAAAATAACTTTTACATCGACATTTTTTCTTCTACATTAAGAAATAAAATGGTAGATTATTTCATACTGAACTTTTGCTCAAACAACCCCCTTATGACCTATTACTGAATCAATAGAAGACTTAACCACGAGCTTGTTTTAAAATGTCCTAACGCGTGCGTGTTTACACCATCAGTACAAAATATTTTATCATCAAAATTAACCAATCCTTGTTTATAGATTTTGTCTGCTTGAATTTGATGATCTGATCGTTACCATTTCTGCTGTATGATATTTTCTTCACCGTATAAAACTTATTTGAATAAATCGTAAGTAAAATTCTTTTTAACAACATATATTTTAACACCTTTTGCCTTCATCATACTTTTCTTAGTGTTTAAGAACAATACTTAATGCATTTTGCTTCGTAATCCAACAAATTCGATAATCGGCTCGAAACAAAACTAGTCTTTCATCTTACTGATAACCTTTTTATATGCCAACTCTTGAGATCCGGTATCTTTTGAGACATTAGATAAATCAGATTCATTCCCGTAGTTATAAAGATCTTGATAAACATCATCGTTAACACAATAAGCTCCATTAACCTCACACGCGAGAATATGAGTGTCCGTAAACAACATGTTTGCGCTTGGTCACTTATTTTTTTTTTACAAAATTATAGTGAAAATCATACATCAACCACTTTGAGATTTACAAAACAGATAAACCATAACATATTTTCATTGATAGGTATTCTTCCAGCGAACTTTTCTGAAGAAACATGTAGCTGTTTCATACTCCAGCCTCTGTTTTGACCTTAATTTTTTAATCGGAACTGCCTCTCCAAGACGTTTAAAGATATTATTTGCTTCCATGAAAATATTTTTTTAACAACCAAACAGCAGGCTCTTCTTCATCTTTACTTGTTTTCGATATAATTTAACATGCTCAGATAACGCGGAATTAACAGTACAGGTAACTTTAAAAGAAACAGAGACTGGAATGTGTTTGCGTGTATGCAATGTTATTCGCGACTCTGCTGCACCGATTTGTTCTGGAATTAACTCCTGAATTGACTAAAAATCATACATGATGAATGGAATCACGAACTTTTTTATACGAGTCGTAAATGTCAAGATTTCATCTTTTTCTTTAGGCATTGTTGTTCGTTGAGGATGCAAACAATAGTTATTTTACTTTAAAAGAAGCTATTTATCTTTAAAACTCCATAAACGACAATAGCAAAAGTATTTATTTGCTAAACTGCATACCCGCTAACTCATTAAATTTCTTTATCAGCACATAGTGTTTCTTATACAGCAAATTTTGATGTATTTTTAATCTTTTCTGGAATCTCTACAAAAATCACCAATGCGTTAAGGATCATATTTATGAAATATGGATTAATACTTTTAATATGTAGATTAGAACCCACCCTGATCCACATAAGGTATATTCGTCAATATATAATTTATTTTCCTGAATTATTTGATCGGCGAGTATACTAACACCGTCATTTAACAAAACGATACGAGGTTTTTGAGATAAATAAGTCTCTACGTATTTTTTCATGTTCAACGACATGCTAAAATAATACCTGAAATTCAACAGTCATTTTAACGCTTGGATTATCTTACAAAATTTATCTGATTATATGTTTTAAATTACCCTTTAAGTTTTGTGGAACCCACTGAAACGTTTTATCAGACCACGCAAATGACGATCTGATAAAGATTAATTGTAATTTTCTTGTCTGAATGACTCAAAATTCTTTTGTAACCGATCAAGTTCAGCATTCGACCTAGGATATTTTGTGGTTTTTCCAGTCAATTGTTGATATTCGCTCATTAAACATTTCACTAACTCATCCCTGGTAAATTTAGTTCTTGCAGTTGTTGGTTTTAATCTAAGAGGACATTTGATTTTTCGAAGTATTGGTTTGAAATAGGTTTTATAATTTTTCTAATGATGGTTTTTAAACATCATCTTTTAAGATGATCTAAATCAGCAATTGTTTTGGGGTATTTTGCGGTTTTTTGCCTGTAAGAGCTTGATATTCATTTATCAGCTTTCCGAAAATAATGTGACGTGTATGCTTTGTCTTTGTAACATTGTAAGACATTACTATATACTATAAATATATATTTAATCAATAGAAAATATTATTCAAACAAAATATATTAACCTATTTTTAAATTTAAAATTAAAATTTTAATAAATAGTTATATAATGCCATTAAAATTCGGTATGAGCAAGTGCAAATTTATTGTTTTTGTTGTCATTATTTTTTTAAATCGTTGTTGTTGATCGTTGTTTTACTTAACGTCTTTGCTTGATCGTTAAGACCGATTAACTTATGAACAATAAATTTAGCTTTTATTTCTTCTTCTGTCAATGACCTATGAAGAAATTTCTCTATTTTATCTGTTGGAAGAGAAAATAAGTTAAATCGTTGATTAAACACTTTTATAAACTCTTCGTTAATTTCAAGCAGTGAAAAGATTGTTAAATCAATATTCGGTATGATTTCTATATTAATAACCTCAAACGTAAATTATGAATCGCTGGCGGAAGAAAATAGTTTTTTCACCATTTAGTCCATGAATTAACATGTCATGAAAACAATTTTTTATTTTATCTTTATGAAGACTACGTATTTTAATCCGATAAAATCGTTTACTGAACACATTATTAGTATAAAAAATTAGTTTTATTTTTGTTGAAGTCTTTTTCGTGGTTTGTCTTGTTTTTTATGGTTTAACGCCATTTTTTCAGCACAATATAGGATATATATGACGGCCATTATCAATGGTGGAGGAAGAACCCGGACAACCCCGGAAAGAACCACCGACCCACTAGAGGCTACTGGCAAGCTTTCTCACATAACTAAATTTGCCGAATCTTAGACTCGAACCCATGCAGACAGAGGTGAGATGGCAGTGGTCCGTAACGGACAGCGCTTTAGACCACTCGGCCACTCGGGGCCCCCCTTTTTCGTGGTAGTTCAACTCATGAAAAATAACCAAAAGTTCTTAATTTTCGTGAAAATCCATGATACATTGTATCAGTTACTCTGGCTCTAAATTCGTTTTGTGCTGACAAGAAAGTAAACCTGGAAAAGGATTTTTGTTAATATAATCTTTCTTGTTCATTTTAATTTATTTTAATTTATTTATCGGTTAATGATTTTGGACATGATGTTTCTCTCTTTTCTTTTTAAAGAGATGAATGAATCCCGCAACACTCTTTATAACAGTGTTTGTTACATAATTCAGTTGTTAGTTGTTCCTTGCATAAGCCATTTCAACTTGCTAATTCTGAATTTTAATACCATTATATACTTATTTAATTATATTTAATTTTAAATAAAATCAAATTTTAATTTATTTCTTTGAATACATTTTTGTATTAATTCAATATTTATTTATAGTAATTAGTATAATTAGTATAGTATGTTTTATAACGTTACAAAGACGAAGCACATACGTCACATTATTATAAAAATAATAACATTATTGTAACAAGGCTGATAAACGAATATCAAGGTTCGAACTCCGCATTAAGATGTTAGTGTTAAGTCTGGTCGGCCTGGTGTCAGGATAATGTGACTGGGTGTGACATGATGCTCATATATGCGGTATGATGCCCTAGTGCTAGATATCACTATAAACTGCCACACTGCAGACATTGTAGGTTTAAGACTGAATAGTTGTTAAAGCTACGTTAAAAATCCAAATCGCACAATTAAATTCAATGTATTTAGAGAGAAAAATGAACGGTTGTATTATTTTTTGAGTTTTCTTCTTCCCTGTATCCTATTAATTATTCATTGTCTGTTGTACCTATCAGTATTTTTTCATACATTACAGAGTAAAACAGGGAATGAAATATAGATTCCGCTTTATTAGTAGCGGTGCGGTCAACTGTCCACTTCAAGTTTCCATTGATGACCACGTGCTAACAGTGATTGCCACAGATGGTGAGGACACGAAACCTTACATCACAAACGCTGTTAACATGTACTCTGGGGAACGTTACGACATAGTCGTACACGCCACTCAGCCTGTAGGAAAATACTGGATTCGTGTAGTTGGGATGAGCGACTGTGATCTAGATTTGGAAACTACGAGCCAGACTGCCATCTTGAGTTATGAAACCTCCCATGAAGAGCAGCCCAAGAAAGACGAGTCAGAGTTTAAGCTCATTCAGGACCTTGTAAGTTATTTTTAGAGCACGGAATTTGCATTTTAATATTGTCATACTTCCACTTAACAAGTTATAGAAACTGTCACGAATCTTTATGTTGGTGTACCTTGGTTTCAGTGAAACTGTCCTGCCTTGGATTGACTAAGAGTTGACAGCTCAACTTACCTGGAGATCAAACCCAGGACTGTACTGGTGCATAGCGAGAGCTTTACCGCTGCTGTCTGTTGATGCTTCTTTAGTGCAAAGTTCTTAACAAATAGGAGTCAACTTGTTTTTAAAATATCCACCAAGATAAAAATGTAAACATTTAATATAATTGCACTTGACACGATCTGTTTAAAATTAATATGTGGCTTGATTCGGCAGAGAGAAAGAGACATAATGTTTCATACAAAGAAGTTCACTAACAAAGGTCGCTAACAGTTTTAATGTTTCAATTTTGTCTTTAAAATGTAAGAGAGCTTATGCAACACCAGAGTGTGGTCGTCGTCATTGGTTTTGACACGCGTATGTTTCAGATTTAGGATGAAATTTAAGTCATCTTCTTCTTCTCCTAAATGAGTTGACGACTTTTCTAAGCATGCTGAAAATAATTATATTAAGGGATTTATCTTAGTCCATAACAGTCGCCAAAAGTATGTGAGCTAAATATGGTTGCAACCTGTTTTTAGAAAGATGCCAAAAGAAGACGTTTTTTTAAAATGTTTAGTGAAACTGAGGTTTGCTATACGCTTTGCTGGACATCAACTCAGATGCTTGTCGTCGTAAATTAAAAAAAAGTAAGTTTGAGTTTTTATATAATAGATTTACAGAGATATATCATGTTTGTCATTGTATCATGCTAAGAAACGTATGTACTCTTTCGCGTCAAATGGTATGTAAAATCTTTTTATTCCCTCTTGGAGGTATTAAATTCGGTGGATTCTGGTAGAGGCCATCATCACAATAGCATTGCAGAGATGAAGCCTGCAAAGTCTGAATTTCATCACTTGAGAAGAGCACCTGATCACAAATTTTACTTAGCAATGGATTTTAACAGGGTGTCTAATCATCATTATCTACACAAAGATTTCTACCCACTGAACCACATGATCAGTCGTCACCATGGAGATCATGCCAACCACTTGATGGCCATGCAGATAAACCACATCACTTATACAGCTCCATATACGCCACCGCTAACTCAATACAATGACATTCCAGAGGTAAGCTTGTCATATTTACACGTGCAGGTGACATAGCAGATTTACGTTGTCCGCGAACAAAAAAGTATACGAAAAATATTACTCTTTGCAATACGCCACATTGTTCCAATCATTACCTACGTGGCAGTTACTCGGCCTAGAGTTGAATTGTTTCTTCACGTTCTCCTTAAAGTGTTATGTTGTTTTTTCAATATTTGGCAAATTGATAATCATCAGTGAGTCTAAAATGCCTGTCATTGTATTTGTATCTTGTATGTCTCCTCTTATTGCTAATTTGGAAGTTAAAAGCAAGGTTCATGGAGGTGGGGTGGGAAGCTGATGTCTTACACAATCTCTCTCTCTCTCTCTCTCTCTCTCTCTCTCTCTCTCTCTCTCTCTCTCTCTCTCTCTCTCTCTCTCTCTCTCTCATACCCTACTTTACTTCGTCTGATTCTTTCATGACGTTTGCTTTGGACATTGCAAGTATTTGTTTTGTCTTTATATCTTCTCTCTCTCTCTCTCACACACACACACACACACTCTATCTCTTCTCTCTCTCTCTCTCTCTCTCTCTCTCTCTCTCTCTCTCTCTCTCTCTCTCTCTCTCTTTCTCTCTCTCTCATACCCTACTTTACTTCGTCTGATTCTTTCATGACGTTTGCTTTGGACATTGCAAGTATTTGTTTTGTCTTTATATCTTCTCTCTCTCTCTCTCTTTCTCTCTCTCTCTCTCTCGCTCTCTCTCTCTCTCTCTCTCTCTCTCTCTCTCTCTCTCTCTCACACACAGACACACACACACACTCTCTCTCTCTCTCTCTCTCTCTCTCTCTCTCTCTCTCTCTCTCTCTCTCTCTCTCTCTCTCTCACACACACACACACACACACATACCCTACTTTACTTCGTCTGATTCTTTCATGACGTTTGCTTTGGACATTGCAAGTATTTGTTTTGTCTTTATATCTTTTTTAATCTCGCAAATAGAAGCTGCTAGAGGTCAACTAGAAATCGGTATATCTTCGAAAATCTTTGAAATACAAAGATACAATTTAGAACAAAGCGAGGGGAAAAAAGAATTTTCTGCAATTTTAATAGAAGCATATGACCTAGTTTTGTTCACTATGTACTAGAGCTTTGAATTGGAAGTTGACCAACGACTTTTCACACACTTGTACTGGCACACAATTAGGGTGTCGACTTTCCAATTAGGGTGTTGACTTTCTAATATTTTTTACTGCTGTAATGATTTAAGTGGTTACAAGTGTCGCCTCATATGCAGAAGGTCGCGGGTTCGAATCCAGGTCAAGTCTTACCAAAGACTTATACAAACGGTACTAGCAGCTGCCTCACTTGGCGCTTAGAATTAATAGTTTAGTATTATGACTGGTCTGTCTGGTGTCCAGTTAATGTGACTGGGTGCGACATCATTCTACATGTCTGCAACATGATGCACCAGTGCTAGACATCACTATAATCTAACACACTGCCGACATCGAAGCGAAAGGACTAGAAATTAAAAATTCCAAAATCACACGCACACACACACACATACATACATACACACACTTTCTATTTTGAACTCTGTGTGTGTGTTTGTGTGTGATTTGGATTTTTAACGTAGCTTTAATGCTTATTTAGTCACGTGTCTCCGATGTCTGCAGCGTGACAGTTTATAGTGATGTCTAGCACTGAGACATCATGCCGCAGACATGTAGCATCGTATCCCCACCAAGTCACATTATCCTAACACCAGGCCGACCAGTCCTAACGCTAACCACCTAATGCTGAGCGCCAAGAGGCGGTCACTATAGTGGGTTACCAGGTCAGTATACTTAAATCTTAATAATGTCGCAATTATTAAATTTAATTATTATAGAGTTTCTTACTGTTAAAAATTATGTCAAAACGTATCCATAGTTAACATGTTTTGAATTCGAGCACCTTAACGTGTTTAAGTAATTTTACTGTGTACTATATTTCAGCATCTTTTCTGCAACGAGAGTTCCATGCATCGCGACTGTAACACAGTGTTTTGTGAGTGTACACACAGACTCAAAGTAGGTGTTGGTGACATGGTAGAAATGATTTTGATTGGAGAAGGCATAAATGGTGAGGGGAACCACCCTATGCATCTCCACGGGCATCAGTTCTGGGTCCTTGGCATGAAAAAGGTACGCTTAAGATCCTAGAAATACAGATATTGGAAACTTATATAATAATTAGGGTCTATTCTAAAAAAAAACTGACTAAGATCCTAGAAATACAGATATTGGGAAATGTTATAGCATTAGGGTCTATTCTAAAAACAAACTGGTTAACATCCTAGAAATACAGATATTGGGAAATGTATTAGCACTAGGCTCTATTCTAAAAACAAACTGGTGAACATCCTAGAAATACAGATATTGGGAAATGTATTAGCATTAGGCTCTTTTCTAAAAACAAACGGGTTAAGATCCTAGAAATACAGATATTGGGAAATGTATTAGCATTAGGCTCTTTTCTAAAAACAAACTGGTTAAGATCCTAGAAATACAGATATTGGGAAATGTATTAGCATTAGGCTCTTTTCTAAAAACAAACTGGTTAAGATCCTAGAAATACAGATATTGGGAAATGTATTAGCATTAGGCTCTTTTCTAAAAACAAACTGGTTAAGATCCTAGAAATACAGATATTGGGAAATGTATTAGCATTAGGCTCTTTTCTAAAAACAAACTGGTTAAGATCCTAGAAATACAGATATTGGGAAATGTATTAGCATTAGGATCTATTCTAAAAACAAACTGAACATTTTCCAACAGTATTATTTATGTTCTCTCACATGCTGTTCTATTTTGGGAAAGAACACTCTACACAATCTTGTATTGCTGACGATATCTAGGCTTCGTTGGAATCAGCGGAGTTCACGTCAATAATCGCCATATATGGAAATGATGAAACGAGTTGCTGGGAGCCCGAGGCATATCATATTCATCAAGGTTGTGTACTTAGTTTATCGCCATTTTTCAGTACATGATAGGTCATCCATCGCTATCTGTAGCTTTGTTGGAGGAGGAACCTTAGAATACCCCGAGAAGAGGCACCGACCCACAGGAAGCTACTGACAAGATTTTTCACATACCCATATATCCAACTCACAGGTCAAAGGTGAAATGTGTGAGTGATCTATAAGGGCAAAAGCCCTAAAACACTCGACCACCTAGGCTCCTCCCCCTTCCCAACATCATATTTAATTTTAAAAAAATAATTTTGGAATTATAATTATCATATAAATGATGTTGCCATCAGATCGATGACGTCGTTTAATATTTGCCACTCTAATACCACATTATTAGTAGACAGTTGTAAATGAAAGCTGGAAAAATATTTCGATATTTTGTATGTAATAAATAAAGTATATCCTTTCCCCCGTGTTTTCCTTTATGTACGTATGATATATCAGCCTTATTGACAATATAGCTTACCAATTTTAAACAGAATAACTATTGCAGCTGTTAGTGATTTATCGAAAGCATGGCAGGTACCGTTGTTGTTGTTTTGAGTTTTAAGGCCATTTTTCAGCGCATGATAGGCATTACATAAAGGCCGCTATAACTGGGGGAGGAAAAGAACTGCCCACCACCATTCAGTCCTTTCTATGTATGTAGTTTTAAATTAGTTTTTATATTGGTATAATTGTTTGAAAAAATATATTTCTTCACCTAGCCAACAGCGTGTGCATATGCCTGCGTGCGTGCGTGCGTGCGTGCGTGTGTGCGTGTGTGTGTGTGTGTGTGTGTTTTTTGAGAGAGAGAGAGAGAGAGAGAGAGAGAGAGAGAGAGAGAGAGAGAGAGATATGGGAAGACCACAATAACAGGAATCCTTACAGAAGTGTTTGACTAATTCACTATTTCATGTGTAAATATTATTAATTTTGGATTACCTTTATCCTAATATTTTGCAGCTGAATACGTCGATCAGAAGACATGAAATAGAGGAGATGGACGCCAAGGACCTTCTTCCTAGGAATTATGAGACGGCCATCAAGAAAGACACAGTATTGGTGCCTGATGGGGGATACACTATCATTAGATTTTATGCGGAAAATCCAGGTATTTGTCAGGAAAATAGGGATATTTTATCATTTATGATTAAATGTAATAAACAATTAGAATACCGTAGTTGCTCGTATTAAAGTAAAACTCAACTGTAAACAGCATAAACGCTAACATGCTGTCCCATAATGCACACTCAGAGCAGGATCTATGTTGTTTATTATACTAATTACACTTTAACAAATTGCATAGACCAAGATCTGGTGGTGTATTATGCGTTGACATTTTTTTATATAGTTTGCAGCTGTAATTGAGTTTTAAGCAAGCATATACGGTATATTGGTTTTAACGCTTTTTTAACGCAGTGCCGTCAGAGGGAGGGTTAAACCGGGCATATATCCCCTAGGCCCTGCGTCCGTAAGGATGCCCAGGCCGAATAACACTTTATTTTTGTTTTTATAAAATAAACTTTTGTTTGAACAAGAACTAGGATAGGCCCAGGTGTCTCTTACCCCAGGGCCCGTGATCGTTCTCTATGGTCCTGTACCAAGGGCATACCAAGGCAGCTGACCAGGGTTTTCAGGTCAGGTATCGAACCCATGAGCGTTAAATAACGAATTAGACGCTCTACCAGCTAAGCTACCGCAGCTCCTATTGTAAATTTTGCGAATAGCTCATTTTATTGAATAATTGCGTTATATGATAAATTGAAATATTAAGCGATATACTTTAATAATCAATTCAATAGGACGTCAGCAATAAATTATACGAAAACTCTTGAGATTCATTTTGCTGGCTAACATCACTTTCCTTTAGAAATGGTATTTATGAATTTATTTCTTTATTACCTTTGCTCTCATCCACCCCCCACCCCCAAATAAACTTGGGTCATATAACTGATAAGCCTTGTTCATCTGTACGTCTCTGCCTCTGGTACTTTATTATCTATTGTATATTTCCCAAGCCATTCATTTTTTTTAAAAATGCGAACGAGGACCTGTATATTCTACTGCATTTATTTATAAACCAAATCGTGTAATTTTTAAAATAACGGTTTACCAATTTGCAGGTTTTTGGCTGTTCCACTGCCACGTCGAGTTCCACATGGTAATGGGTCTTGCTCTGGTCATTCAGGTGGGTGAGGTGCACGAAATGCCCCAGCCACCAGCTAGCTTTCCCAGGTGTGGTAACTGGATCCGTGAAGAAACACCTAATGGTCACTTTGAAAGCCATGTACAAGGCCGCGCATCAGGAGCCGTGACCCACTACATACTTTCCGGTTTTCAAGCAAATCCAGTTTTGTACTTGGCTTTTGTCATTGTTATAGCGATCTTGTAAACCGTATCTCTCACACTTAAAAAGTTTGAAATCTACCAACACTTTGGAAATGGTTTCTCCAAAAATATATGACAAGTGATGGATAGTACTTTTTACGAGCTACATGTCTCTTTATTTTGGTGTGTAAGGATGGCTAATATTTTGTTCTTTACAGACTTTAAAACTCTTATGCCAAATGGAATGATTTTTTTTTAATCTCAGACGTGCCAAGATAGTTATGTGCAATAGTAAATGCTGTATATGTAAACGGTTTATAGAAACAGCCGTTCTTTCAGTATTTTGTGGGAAAATGTGAGACTGGGTTACAATATAGATTAGTTCCTATCAGCATGGATAAAGGCTGGTTGACATGAACAGACTATACGTTCAGTCTATCAGATTTCACTATTTTCAGAAATGGTATATCAGGCATATGTCTTTTATTTGGTTACACATATGTTTTTTATTAATGTTACATGTTATTACGTGTGTTTTGTATGACACTCTTTGTACCTCTGACTGAGCAATATTCGAATTCCCAGATATTCTAAAATATCGATATCTGGTTATAGCGGAGTCATATTTACGTAATCAAAACATACGTAAATGACATGTATAATCTGAATGTGTAAGACGGTGAAATTGTTGATGTATACGTCATTGTCTGAAAAAGGTAGTTATTCAACAAGCTCGTTATATGCCTCTTGGGCAGTTTCTCGCCCATAATGTAACTCGGACTGCCTCATTTTCTCACTCATAATGTAACTCGGACTGCATCTAAATATTGCCAATTATCGTTGCTGAATGGTAAACTAATACTATCCCGTTTTACAAAGAATGCGTGCGCTACAAAAAGTTGAAACGTTATATTCAAACTTGTGTGTCAATGATAACAATTTGAAACAAGAAACTAAACAACACGTAATGCATATATTTGGAATATTGGTAACTAAGGAGAAATATGCAAAAATAATCTGAAACGTGTGATGAATATTTCAGCTGCTTGGCATGACCCAAACTGATCTCTGGTCTGACCTGGTACAAATAGCCATCACTAAATGAGTTGTTAATATAAATTACACACGATGGCATCCACGTCGTAAGGACACATTTCGCGATTATTATACAAGAAACGACTTAAAGATATGGATTGATACTCGTTGCATTGTCAAATTCCACAAAGGTATTCATGTATTCGAGCTAAACGAAATTTGCTTCTCCATTTGGTGAAGGTATGTGTGTGTCGTACGGACACGTTAAAGTTCGGATCCAAGAGGAGGGTATTCAAACAATAGTATGATGCGCACAGATTCGTGTTTGGACGACCAGATTTATAAACTTTGCTCTGTATTTAAAATATTTTAAAAAAATCATTTTTTGTTGACAATTTAGTAATTGAATCTTTTTTTTTTTCGAATGTGAAGAAGCTTTCGGTGCTTAAGGCATTGGACTCGCGACATGAACAGTCCAAATTCGAATCTCGCCATCGGTACAGCAAGGATTCCCTATTGTTATCCGCTCCTCGGTAAGCCGCTTTGTCCTAGGCGCTCCAACATGATATAAACTTTAAAAAAGGGACCCTTGGTAATGGCAGAGAAGTGATATTGTGAGTGAATTTGCATTGAGGGTCAAATCCTATGAAATGTACGCAATACGCAAAGTTTGATATAAGGATGTTGACTGAATGGACGTGGCATTATGGGACTGTACGGGGATCATTCTGATAAGAAATATCAAAGGATGTGCAAAAAGTCTGTATTGACCACGTTAGTCGTTTTCAATATGTGATGTAAATATTATTAATTTCTGTTTTGTTGGTTAAAGATAATTTAAGTATGTATGGATGGGTGCTTGGAAGGATAGACATATAGACTGATGGATGAAAGCGCTATTGTTTATTGTTAAATGAGACAAGAAACGTGGCTGAACATAATAAAATTACTTAAAATGTTGTTCTTATTTTTCTTGGGATAAAAAAAAAAATGATTATCCCCATTCTCCCCACTGCGATAAAGACGGGACACGATAAATTGTTTGTCTACCCATTTGTACGGTGCGTCTTAAGAGACGGAATGTATACAATACATACATTAGATGACAAGCAGTTAAACATCAAGACTCATAAAACAAGAATATTTATTTCCACTCTACCAGTCACCTTATCGATACAAAATAAATATACACGCACACAAGCTTATCTTGCACTTGTGATACATTTAATTAGATCTTGACAATACGCATTCAAAGCCATGGTTGGTGTTGTACACGTGACTCGATTTGGCTTGATCCGGTTTTAGCAAAGCGGGAAAGTAAAAAACATTCTCCATTTTCGACCAGTATACGAAAGTTCATTCAATGAAGTCATACGTTTGTTGCAAAATAACATACCATATCTGAGTCATAGGTGGCTGCCTGATGATTTAAATATAAATGGACAACTTTAAATCTTTTTCCTCCATGAATATTTTCTTTATATAATGGCCGCATTAAAATATTATGAAATTTTGGGAGTGACAGGTGTAAAGTAATGTTTGCATTTGCAACATGCACAATGGACTTAATGATGGTATGCCTTTATCTTACTTTAATTACTGTGGCTGAATTATTGTTTTGACATTGTGTGCATGATATAAGAACATGCCGACTCGAACGACTGCTGTCTTGTGCTCTAAAAATCGTCTCAATTAGTACAAAGTACATTATCGTTAGCAGCTATTATAATAATAAATATCAGCTTCTGAAAGTGAAAAGAATGAATTGCTAAATAGATAAAATATAACAAAAAGTTATCGGCTATTTTTTCCACAATATAGCCTCGAATTGAAAATGACCAAGCAGAGCTAGCAGTTTTTCGATATCTGAAGTATACTGTTCACTCTAAAATCCAAACTGCACCATCAATCACATTCCAAAAAATAGGAAGTGATTTTCACAATACCAAAGAGATATAATATCTTTATTAAATATCCAGTATAACCCCCAGTGAGGAAAGCCAGAAAATAAATTATTTCTTAAAAATCTAACCCCAATAGAAAATACAAAACTATTGATCGGCACCATAGAAATGCAAACACAACTATTCGAAGACCGGTATTCGTCCGTCTGATTATATTAGTAAAATGCTTGTGTGTGTGTGTACTAACAATTCTCAGTTGATTCTTTGTGTCAACCCGTAATATCTTTTGTAAAAACTCGTATACTTTGAATTTTATATATATATATACTTGTCCTGGGACAGTGTTAGCATCAGTCTTTGTAGTAGATATTACTGGATCCAATACTTCGGTTTACATAGACACTCCAAGATGTTCATGGGAATACAATACCATACCAAACAACACAAGTGATTCCTGAATTTGAGGGAACGGAAAATGTCCAGGAACATTGCGATACCAGTTCAGCAACTGAGAAAATTAATAAATATCGAACTCGTCGTACAGTAGAGACAGCACGCCAAACACGAAGATCTTACGTTTCTAGGTTGTACTCTCGCTGCCATATTAAATAATTATGGAATGTGGTGCAAAAGATCGTTGTGAAAATGCAGCATTGTCTAAAACGTAAAAGAAATCGGACGAAACGGTCGAAATCGTGCTAGAAATATCAAATACATTGACCGAAACAGTCTCTAAGAGAAAAGAAAAACATCACTGAAGAATCATTCTAAAAACTTAAGCTGTGTGAAAAACACGCACGAAAAAACTCTTCAATGATTGTTATAATAAACCTTTCCATCAGAGAATTATTGAGCCAGATAGCAGATGTCCGCCATCAACGTTGGAAAAAGATGGCTTGGCTCTCGATAAGCTGCTAACATTTTCAACAAACTTTGGGAATCTGGCGACTGTCCAGAATCTTGGAGAGACGCAATGGTAAGAAAGAAAGAATATATAGAAAGAATATATAATTGCCAGCATTTTCGACTGTGGAGAAAACCTATGACATCTCAAAGATGTACTGCATAACGAAATGTCTATGAGGCTACATGTCCAACACTATCTCCATTTTTATGAAAGAAATTTCGGAATCAAGGTATGCAACACCCTTACGGAAATCAATCGAATGGAAATTTGATTAAGTTGGTTAAAATATTGGTTGTAGGGTGAGTGACAATATCACATGCGTAATGAAATGCTTTGATCAATGATCCAGCTGCTTATTAATAATAATTCTAATACTACTACTAATAATAATAATAATGAGGACGTTGTATAGCGCCTAATCTTCAGAAGCTCTAAACGCTTTACAACATCTATAATGATATGACTACACTACAGAAAAACAAATAACATAAACCACGAAATTGGAAAACATAAAAACATGCTGAAACCATTATTAAGTCTCAAAGTTTGTTCCTGCAGTCGAAAAAAGTGAGTTTTAAGAGCACTCTTAAACGGGACTACTGTGTCTTTGTGTCTAATTTCAATGGGCAATTCGTTCCACATCGCCGGGCCCTGGTATGCAAAAGAACGTTGTCCATATGACTGTTTTCATAGCGGGAACAATGAGTATACGATTGTCAGAAGAGGAGCGTAAGTATCTTGCTGGTGTATACACATTGGTGAGGCCGGATAGGTATGTTAGACTGGAGTCTGTCATTGAAACATAGCACAGAGAACAAATTATGTGTTTGATTCTATATCGAACGGATAGCCAGTGTAGGTTACAGAGCAGTGGTGAGGTGTGTTTTGATCGAGTTACTCTAAAAATGATCCGAGCAGCTGTGTTTGAAACTTTTTGAAGTTTTTGGAGTAGATATCGTGACGAATCAGACAGAATTGAGTAACAATAGTCCAGTCTTGAAAGTACTAATGAACACACAAGTGTTTTAGTGGCATCAACTGAAAGATATTTGCGAATGGAACTGATGCATCTCAGTTCAAGATATGCAGCTTTGCATATGTTCATGCCATGTTGGTGCAATGCGAGAGTACTGTCTAGCGTAACACCTCGGTTTCGTACTGGCTGTGAGAATTTAATTTATCATTAGTTGACAGTCATTTCATCTGCTACAGAGCAGAAATTATACAAATTATTGAACGTCAACTACATATATTTTTAAACAGGGTTCTGAAATAGGCCGAATAAATGGTTTTAATATTTCCTAAACTTAAAATTATGTAAATTACATCGAATTTATAACGACTCAAAGCACTGTTGACACTTTGTTCCCATTTCATCAACTAATAGATTTTACAGTGTCTAGAACCACCACCAACGCTACCAAAACTATTTTATAATAAAGGGTATATCTTCCATAACCTTTACGCAATGTTTCGGTTTATATGTTTAGAAATTTTACTTTTAATCGTCACAGCCATAACTGTTTCGACATATCATTAAACCGTAATTTTCACATAAATGCAAGGATAAATTATGTAACTTCTTTTTTTCTTTTTGGAAAATGCTTTATAAACCTATTGAAATCGAACCTAGGTCAGAGTGTGTGCTGTGCCGTATCCACTGCCAGTGGGGCACGTGATCGTCGAGTGTGTCGACTTCGACTCTGTGCGAAGGGCGTATTTTCTCGTGAACTGCTTGAATAAATGTTAAGGGAATCCAGTTTGTACATTTTAATTATGTTCCAAGTACTATGTACCTGTTACCTTTATCTGTTTTTTTTATATACATTGTACAGGATGTTCACGTTTTTACGTTTTATAATTTATCTTGTACTTGATTTATATTTATTTGGAAGGCTTTATCTGTCTAATTTTGGTGCAATTTAATTTACATATTTGGAACAGTTACTTTTGTTGGCACTACATAACCATTTTTTGCTAAGCACGATGTACACACACACACACACACACACACACACACACAAGTATATATATATGAATATGAAAAAATACATACATATACACATCCATACACACACACAGAGACTACATACATACATACATACATACATACATACATACATACATACATACATACATACATACATACATACATACATACATACATACATACATACATACATACATACATACATACATACATACATACATACATACATACATACATACATACATACATATATACATACATACATACAAACATATAATCTGTATGGATTATATTAGGGAAACGTACTGGGAAAAAAGGACATCTGTATAGAACATTTCAAGAAATCTTGTGAATTTTAACAACCTAACTGACGAACGCATTATCCGAAAACTCCCCTCGAAGAATTATTTAAACAACGTACAACTTCACCCCGAGAGAATTATATGTTACAAGTATTTTTTGCATGTCCTACGTTAGCATCTTTACGTTTTATATTCTATCTTGTAAGTTTTGTTTAAATGTTTTGGGAGAAGTTTCTTTTAAAGGTTTGTACAATCCCTTAACATCACATCGTAGTAGAATGACTTATCTTATATATATGTATATATATATGTATGTATGTATGTATGTATGTATGTATGTATGTATGTATGTATGTATGTATGTGTGTGTGTGTGTGTGTGTGTGTGTGTGTGTGTGTGTGTGTGTGTAACGAGCAATCTTTATATTGTTTATGTATATATAAAAAATAGATTTGCATTTGTCGAGAGAGTGCGGTTTATATAACAAATCGAGGTCATATATTTTAGGGACGTGATAAACATTTTACGTAAGTTAGGAACCATACCTTTTATATTTCTATCCTAATGTTTACCAAGTTTTAGTCCGTTGCTAATTTGTTTCTCTTTTTTGTAATTCTCATTATACAGCCCTAATTGCGCTGAAGCGCCTTTAAGTGCTAGTACATGAATGCACGCTCATCTATATACCGGTGGTCGCTTTTTTTAACAACAACATTAACAAGAGTGAAATGTCATAACCAGAGTACTGACTGCCCTTTATATGTCGACTGATGATTGATCTGCTTTTGAACAAAGGGTATGGTCCGATTAGCTTAAAATGAGTTCAGAAATGATCAAAGAGTAAAGAGTTCAGTGTTCCAAATTTAATTCGGTTATGTATAAACCTGTGCGGATTACATATAATTCATGATGGTGTAAAGCTATATCTTGAGGGTTCTTTAATCCAAGTCGTTGAGAGACTTCATATTTAGGAATTGTCTTCAATCGTAACCTAACATGTATTCCGTATATTCGATAATTAAATGATTAATTTCATAACTCACTGAATATTACACAAGTCCATGCAAACACAGAGTGAAGAGCAGACCGGAAGTTGTTGCTCCGATTAGTCAGAACTTTAGTTGTCTCTAAACTTGACAATGACTCTATTGTGTACTGATCCGCTTGAAAATCTTACCTACAGATGCACGATAACGGACTTGGATTTTGTCTGAGAGCAGTTAGAAGTTCGACTTCAGTAAGTCTCTATGTCAAGAAAATGATCGATCACATTATCTCGAACGAAATTGGTTTATCAATATACTACCAAACTTTTCTCTAATCCATTAAAAGCACATACAATGTAGTCCGTAGGGAAAAATACCAACCTTTGCACACTTAAATAAATCCAAATTTTATTCAACTTTTTGGCATACGAATTCATCTTCACATCGAATTGGCAAAAGCTAATCTTGCAAATTTTGTATTCCCAAATCATCACCATGGTTATCAAAACGTCCCAAACACTACTTGTTTATGAATTCGAAATATCTGTAACATCCTCTTTTTGGTATAGACCAGCTAACTTTGTCTCTAAGCTGACTTAAAATACTGCATAAATGAGGAGGTGAAGTTTACGTGTTACCTTATTCTTGTACAACATCGAGACTGCGACAGATGTCAATGGAACATAGAACAGTGAACGCTTCAGTGTTAAATGAACATTGGGAACATTTCAGTCATCTATGATTAAAGATGGCCTTACATGTTAATAATGACTAGTTCTAACATGGATTGTTTCAACTTAAATGGTTAAATTATACTGAGTTACAGCACTGATGGCACGCTGCATCATTGTTGTAGAAGATTCTAAAATGTATGCATTACACAGAGAAAACAACATAGGAACCCACTCACTCTTTTCCTTCTACTCGAGCAGTGCAAGGCGAAATTGAATTACGTAATGATTTATACCAATATGGATTTACTT